>JAHZNF010003929.1:0-11563 GCA_027744215.1 Troglopedetes dispersus | reverse complement strand
ACCCACCCGCAGAAAAACAATAGTACTACTTCGTAGTCCTAATAAATTACACAGCTTACGTAATCCAAGCTAGAGACAGCTAACAATGCAAACATGCTTGCTTCTACTATCTAATGTATCCTCAAATCATTGATAAACTCACCTTTGTTCAGGAGATTATGCGTGAGTGTATATTCTCATTACTTGTGCATACTCTCACAGACTACTGCTTCTTTCGCACAGATGATAAGCCGTGCGAAGGAAAGTGAACAGGTGAACGACAAGTTAGGACTGAAGGCAAGTTTCAATCGGAATCATCTGTTGCAGGTGGATAATCGATTGCTGAAAGCAAATTATTATGCGAGATGTAAGATCCTCGTGCAATTAAACTGAGAAAGGAAAAAAAGTTTTGCAAAGTCAGCCATTATATATCATTTTGCCCCTATATTATATTGATTTAATGGCAGCTATAATCCTCATCACAGTTTACTCATTTTTTAACATGCTCTTTCATCGATGAATGTGAAAGTTGCGTAAAAATTTGAACTCTCAAGTAGGAAAATATGAGCAATGAACACATACTCGTTCGTCGCTAAAGGGAACCAGGAAAGGACTCGCATCCGACCCGCAACATAAACAAACACCACACGAGCAACAAAGTATTGACGGTTCACATAAAGGAGAGAACATTTATCTGTAGCCATCATTTAGCGTAGTTCTATCAAGAAACAGAATTAAATCACGACACAGAGCTGAACGCAGCGGTGTACTCTGGTCCTCTTCTTCACACACACACACACATGGCAGTACTTTCATTAAAATGACTTGTGAGCTGACAAAAAGCTGTGAACATTCAGAATAGCATTGGATCGGGTTAGCCACACTCTAACCAGTGGATTGCCATACTTGCCACTAGCAAAATAAGCAAAAGCTGCCACATTTCTACAGAGTTGAGGAACAATGCCATGCATGTGTATTGTCTTATTTTGAGCGAATTATGACAGGTATATCCACACGACAACATAAACATACAAGTCTTTTTTTTTACTATGGAAGTGGTATGGTTTGTTTGGACCAGAGAAAAAAAAAGATGTGAAGGAGTTTTTATCATCCTACAGGGTTGATGGCAGTAGCAAATCAGCTGTGTTGCTGTGAAAGAGTAGGTTAGTCTTTAGCTCGGGGCATTGGAATAAAAGTGCATCGGCCTTTAACGGTGACTCGAGGCCAATGTCTGCCTGACCAGCTAAAATTAATGATAGAAAGCAAGGGTTGTCTGTCTTCTTTCTTTTTTTCCCTTTTCCTTTTTTTCTCTCTTCCTTTTCCTGTTGAGCTTGAAATGATATTAGAGAGGAATCTGTAGCTTGCTGACAATTAGACATAAATTCTTATTTATCTGCTAATATGAATTGCGAAATTTATTGGAACTGATGAGTTATACACACATGTACGGCAGGCAGGTATGTTTAGGTTTATGTGAAAACTCCGCCGGCGATGATGATACTACTGTGTACATGCATTCCTATATCAGAGCTGTTGAGTTATGTACGTACGCAAGCTACAAGTGCAAAGTAATAATGATGTAAGCCTGCCTCTGTAATCTCTTTGTCATCTTTATTGTCCTGTCTTAGAATGCCCAAACAGGCAGTTCACGTTTCGCTCGTTTTTTTTCTCTCTCTCTTTCACAAATACGTTTCGGATATGTCTTCTGGTTTTTTTTTCTCTTATGTAAAATTGTAACAAAATGGTAACAATGAAGTGAACATTTGCAAACATTGCAATATAATAAATACGCCAACATTGTTTCACACACACGCAGGTAGATTTTTTTTATTCGCCAAGGAGCAATTGCAAACTCTACTTGTCTTGCAGAGCTCGTAATAATAAGAATAATATTATTTTACATTGTTGCATTCAGTTTGATACAAGAATCGGCTCAATGAAAGCAGTCATTGACGATGGAATGACGATACGTGGAACATGAAGTAAAAACCAGAGCGTAACTGACTGAGTGAGTACGTTACAAAAGTTCGCAACTTTCTCATCAGCAGATTTCCCATCAAGTTGACTACCTCTCTTGCTTCACTTCCTGGTACACAAATTGCCTTGAAAGAAAAAAAAACTGTAACAATGAAAAAATGCATTTCAGTCACAGCATTACAAACTCAATGTGTGTATATTGTGTGCACATATACATATTCCCTTCATTCGTATATATTTTTTTTCTTCCAAACCAAATTAGTATAATTTATGCATTCTAAATTCCTTTATAATTTTATCTCGCTTGAAGAAATCCTCTGAAGAAACCATTTTAAAAGAAATCCTACGTTGAGAATTTGTTTGGCAAAACTCTAGAAACGTCTAACATTAAAAATAAAAATTTGGGGAATGTAGACTGGATGGTATATATTTATATTCTGTATTTTTTCAGAAACATGAAGAATTTTTATTGGAAAACGTTTCTGATGGAAGCCTCTTTTATGTGTAATATCCAAGGTTATTGCGTTGTGCTTTGAGTCTATGGAAAGGTGATGCCATAGGTAATTATGGAATTTTTTCGCCAGAATTAATAATAGCACTTCTATTTTTGCCTGGATTGCAAAATAACAATGCACACACTCGCAGAAAAACATTGGTGAGTTGAAGATATTTTAAGCTCAATAAATGTTGTAAGAAACGCCTGCACACAAAACTAGGAAATGCATAATATCATTCATACTATTATATATTTGATCTCGACAAAATCTAGGAGCTAGAAGAATATTGTGCGAAAATATTATATTTTTACGTGCCAGTTAGTAGCACCAGCAGAAGAATAATTTCTGCTCTCTCGCATCACTACTTCGTTGCTGGTGCTGTGGCCACGCTCTGTTGCAGTCGTAGTCAAGGCACTCACACACAATATTTAAAAAAAAACATTTTCCCAATAAAAATTCAATTTTCGCAATTATTCAACTGAATCGTTCGCGAATTTAGTTCCAAGACAGGGTTTCCTTGATAATGCTTCAGGGAGCGGAGATATCTTTTGAAAGTTCGTACCACCGTGTTTTAAAATGAACACGCGGTGTGCCAAATTTGTGCAAATGACTTTCCTGCAGGATTTTATTACTTAATAAAAATCACGACGTTCTGAAATTACCAGCTAAAATGTATTCTGCTTTCGTCTAACCTCGCCGGTGTGCGAAACGAAACTTTAATCTTATTCAATGCCCATTTTCTAATTAGAAAGCATCATAATTTTAATATGCTAAAATGGCTGTACAAGGAGAGCATGAAATAGCGTATTAAGCTAGTGTTAAGTGCACATTCGACTCGCTCGCGATGGATTTCAATTTGCAAATTTTAATGTGCGAAATATATGTCTAGGTTAACTCACAGTTGTATGGCAATTAAGTTCCATTGTAATAAAATGTAAATTGGGTACGTTGACACGATTAGCAGAAAGTAGATGTATTTAAACTACATAAATGTAAGTGGTACACGCTAGGTACCAGAATAAATTTTATCGATAACTGTACTCGAATGCTCATAAAACATTAATTCATGATGACATGCTTCCCTTCACACATCCTTCTTTTGTACGGAAAAGTAGAAAAAAAAGCCTCTCTCAAGCTATCAATTTTTTTTCTTAAACCCTTCATTTTCATAAAGTATTGGAATGATCAAAACAAGGAAGAAAAAGGAATTTTTTTATTAAAGAATTACTCACATTTCAGTCAATGATGTTTTTGCATCTCCAAAATTAGAGTGCATGAAGATAAATATACATCTTTATCACGCTAAAATCTCTTCCACTCCAAACCTCTACCCTTTTTCCTAGAAAAAATTTGGACGCATTACAATAATGCAGGAAAGTAAAGAAAAAAGAGGAAGTGTATTTACAAAAAAAAACTTTTTTTTCCTACTGGACAATGGGGGAATCACCGACGAGACCTAGCCCATGGGTTACTTACATGGTTGGACGACGATTTACTGAGTACATAAAAATGCATACAAGGAATCATAGAAGGATATGAACGAAACATATTTTTTCTTTAAAAAAAGCACGTGGTTTTATCCCGAGACGGATGTCTGAATCTCGTTGCATGTGTGTTCCTGCTGTGTGGCTTGTTCATGTTTGCGGCACGTACTTATCAGAACACTTTATTTTTTAACCAAAATAAAAAACCATGCATGTACGTACGTTCGACTGGAAAGGGTTGCTTCGCTTTTTTTTCTCTCTCTGTACTGGTTTTAATGCCCAGGTACAGAGGTAAATTACCACCTACACCAAATCGCCTTGCATACTGCTTGGAACAACTTATAAGCGAGCGTAAATCGCACGGCAAAGCTCATTATTTCTACTTTTTAATGCCGAATATAACCTCGTAAACCTAGGAATTATGCGCAATGTAACAAAAAATAGTAAAATCCTCTTTGGTCTAATTTTCCACCTTGTTAAACATCCAAGCTGGAGAACAAATTGACAGAGACGGTTTGCAGGAATTAAAACTACGTCATCAAAAGTACTTTCCAAAGAAAAAAAAAGTTTTGTTTCCATTTCCTATTCCAGTGAGCATTCCTACAATTAGTAGCAAGACAAGTGTTCTGTCGAGGATGTAATAATTATTATGTAACTTTATTTCCCCACGATGGTCGCTGTCACATAACTGGTTTCTTTGTTCATAATCCAGAAAAAGAAGATAGGACTAGTGAAATTTCCAAAATGCGGTTTAAAATTTCCAGCATGTGTCTACTTTCGAATAACTTGAGACACAGAGTGGGGCTTCGATTCGGGTCGTTTCGCTTTCTAAATAAGATTCTATTATTGCTACAAAAATAAAGATGAGTTACGTCTTGGAACACCGGAGAGTCCAGATTTTTTTTTCAGACAAAGAAATGTGATACTTGAAGTTTATAAAATAAAGTAATCGCATTATTGCCTAACAAGGATCAACCAATAAGTTTTTTCGAAACATGTGTTGTTTGTAAAAGGGAAAAACGTGAAGCAAGCGAGAGAAAGAGAGGGTCAGAGAGAATAGGGCAATGGGTATTATGGAGCAATGACTTTATCGTCATCGTAAATGTGTGATGATATCATAACAGAATAGAAGGAAAACTGATTTCAAGGAGAAAACAGCAGCCACAGAGAAGGCAACACTTTTATTGCGTAAGAGGAGCCATATACATTGACACTGAAATATCTGTTTACGAAAATTCTAGTAGAACACAACATGAAAAAAAATCTATCCATTTACTACATATATTACAAACACTATTATTGTTTCAATATGTGTAATGTCTGGCTTCAAGGCACCCTATCGTAAAGTCGATTTAAAAGAATAAAAACTGGAAAGAAAAATATCACATTGAAATATCACTAAAAATAAAATCATTGGTGACGACGACAACCCTGAATTTTTACTCAAAGTCAGACAAAAAAAGGTACATCCTCTACAAACTGATTTTATTGGAAAGTGAAAATCATTGGGGTTTTTTTCTCTCTCTCTCAATCCAGTCTGATCACAAAAGTGAAGTCAGACAATGGCAACATAGATTCAGCTCAATGCATTTTCCCTTTCATCCAGAATCAGTCCTCCCGTCAAGCCAGACTTTTCTGCTATTCCGCTTTATGACAATTTTATGACAATAAAGAAATCATAAGAAAAAGCTGGTATTGTACACAACCCAGAGAGCGGCAAGATGTTTCAGACGGAACAAAAGCGAAAATTATGATATCATCATAACAAATTCAAAAAAAATATGGAGAAGACCTTCAGCCAAGGTACTCAACATTGGAAATATATTCAGAGATCGTATTTTATGATGCTGCACATTGGAAGAAGCTAAACTCGGGCAGAATTTCCACACAGAGGGATTCTGAGATGACAAAAATTATTATATGCTTTGGTACATTTAACCTGTCCATGTCTCAATTGACTGGGAAACAAGTATGGTGGTCGTAAAACTTGCTAGCATATTACACACATTTTGCTCACCGCATCCAGCAAAGCAATATACAAAGTGGCACAAAACCAAACTTTGACAGAATCACGGGGCTAGTATCATTATTGTGAGTGTCACAAAAATAAATGGTGAGTAAACATGACAAGAAATGTTCACTGACAAATCGAATATGGCAATTGGAAGCATAAAAAATGTAACATTTTTTTCTTTGCCTTTTGGAAATGTAAGGGTGAAAAAAAATTGGCAAGTTGTGTGCGTATGAGTGCATGTTTGTGCGAAATAAAAGTGAACATGTGTGTAGTAGTTGCCAATCAGTCATATTAATTAAATAGGATGAATAAATCTACAACTAAAAAACGTGAGTGGATGCCATTCCCAAAGTATACATGAACTTCTGCGCCGTAACACTCGTAACAATTTCGCTGATCGATAAATGTCAATTGTGTATGTATTTAATGACAAGTGCGGAAAGGGTGTAACCCGGAAGAATTCCGCCTTTTCTTGACGTGAGACGTTGAATCATCAGAAAAGCGCAACAAGAAGTCACATCAACTTCGCAACTCAGGGGTTCCTTTCATTGTCAATAAAGAACTTTTCATTATGTCCCATAAACTCACGAAATGGCAAAATCCCACTGCTTTCAACTAGCTCAACTAAACTCAGATGAGAATTGTGGTGGACATGTTCAAGGTAAATAAGTATCTGCTTCGATTGCCCATTAACACATGGATACGAATATACACACAAAGAAACTTCATGCCAGCGTCCCAATAAGGTTATTTTTTCAGAAAACATTTTTGCACACCAATCTGAATAAAATTTCCATCGAATGAATGGAAAACCCCATTTCTACTAATGGGAGCCTTTTCGCTTAAAAGAAGTTATAATTGATACACTTCAAGTGTGCAATTCTGGTTATTATAATCCCTGTCCTGTGGCAAGTCCCTTCAAGTGAGCCACATTTTTGTGTGCTCCCAAACAAAAGAAACTGTCCTCCATTTTTAGCTTGAACGAAAAGGTTCAAGTCATAAAAAACAATCAAATATTCTCTTGAATGCGTGACAGTGGCATTTCGCTCATGACAGCCTGGCATCCAAAGACACGTCAAAAGCAGCCATTGCTAATTTTACACACGACCGGCATTCTTGCCACATTTCATTGACCATCCCAAAACATTTATTGACGTTTCATGCTTGTTCAACCGTAAAGGAAGTGTACATGCTCACATTTGACTATTTACTGTCGATCCACAGCAAAATTGACAATTATAACACTGGTAAAGGTGAAATATACAAAAAATCTCATACAAGAATAACTAGATCTATGCCGTTGCTTTGCTCAATACATGCAAGTTTGAGGAGATACATACATTGTTATTAATACGTGACGCGGTGGTTTTTTAGATCACACAACTGCTACATATTATGCAAATTATTTAAACGTTTTATACACCTCACATGTAATTTCAAGAAAGCATAACAATCTAACGAAACCACTCCTATCGTGTAGCAAAGTAATTGTTTATATATTATTATGTGCTTCCCTGGATTTTTTTTTTCATTTCGCCAATCGATGCCAATACCGACTAAACAGCTCACACAAAATGTTTAGCAATTTAGCCTCGAGTGGGTTTGTCCTGTGTGACTCGAGCGAGTCACTACTCCACTCCACTACTTTACTTTATAAGAAGAAGTCAAAGTAATAAGTTATATTAGAGATGTGTTCATATTATGATTTTTTTTAAATGGAGCCTTTCTCACTTTTGAAATTCAACTTGAAGAGTACACACTCACTCACACACACAAACTAAAGGTTGTTGTTACACATACACATATAATGCAAGATAGACATACGATGTACCCAAGTGAGCGTAATATTATTATGCATATATAAAAAGAAGAGAGCATCTGTGTTTCTCTCTTTTTTGCTCAATGATGTTCTGTTGTTAGTTAGCAGTGATGTATTTAAGTAGCAGAAAAGAGAGTGTGTGCTGTTATTGAACTACAACAACTACACATGATAAAAAGTAAGACGATGACCAAAGATGAACTTTATGTGAATAGAAGCGAGCAGAAAAGAGTCAGTGAGTAGCAAATAGAATCAGCAACAACAACATAATATCTGTAACAATATATCTGCAGTAGAACTTCGTAGGATATAGAGAGTGTGGCTGCACAAAAGGCAAAATGTCTTGAGTTTTTTTCGCTGCTCATTTTTGCTGCTGATTAGGGTAGTTCACTAATACAAAAATTCTCATTTTCGTTATAAGATTAGTACAAATCATGGAAATTATTTTGTAAAAATGAAACGATACTTGTTAAATTGAATGTGAATAAGGAATCTAAATCATCTTCATAAAAATTATGAATTTTTCAGAAATTTTGATTGTACTTCTTAATAAGGTCTCTATGCGAATCTTGCCTCATCTCAATGACTCTTTATTTGCATTAGTCTAGAAGATATTATCTTTACATGGAAACTCTTGAAAATTTTATCTGAAAATCTCGAAGTGATCATAGAATTTCCTAAAAAAAAGGATGGGACTATGTGAATATATTGTTATATAACACTGAGTTTCAGTACGCAACATTCGACCTTACCAAAGGGGTACATATGTACATTTTTTACAAGGNACACTGAGTTTCAGTACGCAACATTCGACCTTACCAAAGGGGTACATATGTACATTTTTTACAAGGTGCACCATCCCCCTTCATCTCACCCTAAGGATGAAACGCAAATTTTGCGTGTTGTGAATTTGAACTACCTTACTAAAGATGATGATGATTGAATAGAACCCAAACCTTTAGTAAACCGCGTAGGTTGCTCATAACTTTTAAATATTTGCACTCCCTTTGTGAAAGAGAGAGAGAGAGACTAACCTTTTTTTATGCAAAAGTCTATTCTACGCTTTTCTTTCGGTGCTTTAAAAATATCCATTTTCTGTATTTCTTTTGTATTTTTTTCAAGGGAGGAAGTGCTGTTTTCTCTTCCACAAAAAAATTAGGAAATGCGCTGATTTTTTTTCTACAGTGATGATAAGATTGATACAAATATTTAAAGAAAAAAATATATATGTTACCTTGTTTGCTTGTAATCTGGTGTCCAGTAAAAACTCCATTTGTCAGTAGTAAAATTGCGAAAGGTAAATCGTGGTTGAACAAGTGTTACAGGAAGTAGATCCACGTGATGATATATTATCCGGATAGGTAATGTGTATAGATTTAATATATATATCTTGAAAAGAAGAAAGAACAGCTGAATGCGTGGAAGGTGGGTTGGACAACGTGCTGGTAAACTAGCTGTCCGAGAGAGATCAAATGAAAAAAAACTGACGATTTGACTACACGACGATGTTGTTGATGCAAGGACCAAAGTCACTCGCTGTTGTTGGTGTTGAAGCCAGGGGAGAGATGAGACAACCTCAGGATGGATCAATTTGATAGGAACAAATTGATGAAAGTGAGATTGATATGTTAGTAAAGACCGGTAGGGTCTAGCTTCTTCGATGGAGGATTCATCTTGCTGAGGTGTAAATGTCAAAGGGCAGTCGAAAAAAATAACTGATGATGTTGTATTTGGATGATCTGAAGTTTATTGAATTTTTTGCTTGAAATGCAAAACGTGCAAAATCAAGTTTTTTTTCTGTGTTCTTCTTCTCTTATTCTTCGGGTTCTCTCTTGTGATTCTTTCTCGCTTTCCGTGTTCTCTTCACGAACGGCTTGGTTTTCTGACTGACTGCTCGAAACGTGATGTTAGAGAAACTGTCAGGAGCCTGAAGCGAGTCGTTTCCTGCTTGACGTTTCACGGAAAACTGAAGTCGGACAGTAAAAGCGCCTCACTTTTCTCTCGTCAGTGGACACACACAAATTAAATGGCTCTGGTGAATTGTCGGTCTTTCATTTTAAGTGGGCACGAAAAAAAAAATAATAAAAAGGACGGTGAGGAGAGCCTGCTTACTTTTCTGCCGGAGTAGGACTTGGCCTGACGTTTGCACACGCTCGTATGACTGCAAGCATTACTGGTTGCTTGTCTACTAATACTTTCGGATGGTGGTGATGCTTTATACCCTCACAAACAAACCTCCTCCGCCGCTGACACTGACAATGAGTGAGTTAAGAATGAAATGAAAGCAAGTGTTGCTTCTCCCACCAACGAACCACACGTTTATATATACTTGGCTGCGGGATCATCATCATGATCGTCATCCCAGCATTCCCATACCATGCCATATTATCTATTATGTAGTAAAGAAAACCTCAATTGCAAAGTAATGTTGTGAAAGAGCATATTTACTTTTACATGCGAGTGAGCCGTAAGCTCTTGCGAGAGAAGCGCAGAGGCAGCAGTGATTTCAATTCACTCACCAAGTATATTACATATTATTCACATTCAGGAAAAAAAAGACTCTCGTCAAGTTTGTTTGGTCGTTTAATGTGTGGATTGAGGGTGCAAACTTTAACTTGTATGCATATTATCATTATGATTATTTTCTTACTATGTGTGAATGTTGGTTAGTGCTCGACTCTGTGCGTAAGTAAGCACCATAAGATGCATGCACACTACAAAAAGGGAAATGCATGTTACATAGGTACACACATATGTACACAGACTTTACTTGATGAAAAAAAGGACGATGGAAATATCTGATGAATTTTGGATGGATAAAAATCTATAAAGCTAGACGGAGAATGAGACAAGGCGTGAGTGTGTTTGAAAGGTAAAGCCTTTCAGATAGATTCCCCAGTGCAGACACACACGCGTACACGAAGTTCACGCTGTAGAGAAACAAAAACACACAATGGAACAGTCTTTGTCTGACTTAAGCTTGCATGCTAATGGATCAGTAGGAACAGTAATGAAAAGGTTGATTGCGATGACTGCTCGACTTCGTTTATTCCTTACTCTGCAGAAAAGTCAGATTTTTTTTGCGCACTTTGGGGCAAACTAGTAATTCCGCAGGAAACTGGGCTACTTGACAAAAAAAAGAAACCCAATAATAATCTACAAATGACCACTTCATTTGGATAAGATATACCGGAAGAAAGCAGGAAGTCAATTGGGAATCTTAGCAACAAATTGAAAATATTTTCGCGAATAACTAGGTAACACTCAATTTATCTTTGGCTCCAATGTACCTGACAAAATAAAAGTTTGGTGAAATTACACAATCACCCTTTTCTAGAACAACGACTTCGTATTACAAACAATTGAAAAAAAACCAACTACAATTGTAAATTACAACAGTGCACACGTTTGTGATGCAAGAATTATCAAGTTGCAAAAAAAGTATTAATCAGAATCAAGCCCATAAGATGCAACTCTCATCTCTCCACTGGTTATCAAAGGTCACCGAAATATTCTAACTTTATCATGGTTGATAACTTCTCAGAATATCCATACACACACACGTACATTCATTATACAACATGGTCATTCTGTGAACGGCTGCATATCCATCTGTATCCCGTGCAATAATAATAAGGAATGTCCCAGAAGTAAGGGCCGAGAATTCCAGAGGCTGGCTTGATACTTAAATCGAGAAAACAAAAATTTCAAAGTTTCTCCAGATAAAGACTAGAGTCCTGGCTACTTATGCTGGTAGGGTAAAGTTTGTTGTGCTCTTTCGCATCCTGTTTGA
>JAHZNF010003928.1:0-13126 GCA_027744215.1 Troglopedetes dispersus | reverse complement strand
TTAAGGTATATGATGAAGTGGTAAATAATAACATAACGTGCTTACCTGCCAGCCTTGAAGTAATAAGCTCCGATCAACGGTTCTTAACCACTGAAAAAGATAACTTTCATTACACGAAGTTCCTTAATAATGCTATCTCTTAAAAGAGAGAGACAACATACGTCATGCCTTGCATAAAATAGTTTAGATAGAGTCCGTGTTTACTTACCGGCGTCCTACCAGAGGACCAGATGTGAGGATTGCTTTTGGAGCAAGTTTCGTGTCAATCTTCGTCTGCGACTGGGGAGGACATCTGACCAAATCTAGGCCTGAAATCGAGCGGAAAGTAAATCAAATTATTTTCCCATAATGGCTCACTCCACAGAAACTTAGTTTGGGCAAATTAAATAATGTTCCAAAAATGTCAGGAAGCTAAGGGAGCTTTCCAAATACTAAAATAAATCAACGAATTTAAAAAGCTTCTGGTATACAGATATCCCTATAATGGCTCGTGAAAGAATTGAACGTGTAGTACATAAATTGTATCACTAAAATTTTACTACTGAGAATTTCTGGAACATACATGTACGATGCTGCGGTTGCCACAACCCAAAAGAGGAAAATGATGTTATATTGACCTAAATGCGTTGCACTATACTTCTTACATTAACCACAACAGACGAAAAACTGAGTAGAAGAGAATATCATCATTACCTTGCGCAATAATTGATAAATAATACATGTTTGGAATTAATTTAACCACGCTGGTTACTTATAAGGCACGAACGAACTTAACTGTTTAGCATTAAAATTTGTGACCACACACAACGATCGAAAAGAGTGCTCCTCAACATTTTACGACCTAGGTATGAACAAAAGGATCACCATTAAAATCTAAATGGTAATATGGTTGGAGGTTATAACAAAACAATTAGACTACTCATTTATCATAAATAATGTATCGCCTTTGCCGTGATCCTCTTCAGACGTTAATTGTGGCGTGTTTTCCTGGAGGAATGCGGCACTGGGAGATCCAGATTTCACGCAATGAACGCAGCAGCAGTGATACATTCTGGAATGGGTCTTCTTAATTTTCTTGATTGGTCTGGATCTCAACTTTTTGAGCAACACGCTTGGAAAGTTATCTTGCTCCATTTAATGAACTAATTTTGTCACAATTACTTCCCAATTTATAAAACAAGTCACTGGTGGTGTGCAACAAGACTTAATTGATTTTAGCAAGGCATTCTAGAATTAATTTGAAAGACATTTATAGCACACTTATCAATAACACTATACCCCAAATCCAAAATCTTTAAACGACAGTGATTTGCTTTGCAGCTGCGGTAATTGCATGATTGAACGTTGCAGTGCTTCCCAATTTATATGTGATGTGGTACACTTTATAAAACTTCATAGATCTATGAAATAGATAAGTGCACACATACATTATATTACATGATAATCAAATGGTCCACGGAGCACGGAGGAACAACTTAATGCTTTTGCATGTGCACTTAAGCACGTAGGCGGACAAAAAAAATCACAATCAGTGACATGATTGAACGTTGCAGTGCTTCCCAATTTATATGTGATGTGGTACACTTTATAAAACTTCATAGATCTATGAAATAGATAAGTGCACACATACATTATATTACATGATAATCAAATGGTCCACGGAGCACGGAGGAACAACTTAATGCTTTTGCATGTGCACTTAAGCACGTAGGCGGACAAAAAAAATCACAATCAGTGACATGATTGAACGTTGCAGTGCTTCCCAATTTATATGTGATGTGGTACACTTTATAAAACTTCATAGATCTATGAAATAGATAAGTGCACACATACATTATATTACATGATAATCAAATGGTCCACGGAGCACGGAGGAACAACTTAATGCTTTTGCATGTGCACTTAAGCACGTAGGCGGACAAAAAAAATCACAATCAGTGAAAGCCTTCTCTTCCACTATCCATTTTCGTTTTTGGCAATTTGCCAAAGGGAAGAAGAAGTACCTAACATTACCACTGCGAAGAAAGTGTCCTTTCATGGAAGAAAGAATCAGTCAGCGTATTACGTAGTTTGGGAAGCATGTGCAGTTCAGACACATAAAATGGGAAGGAATTCACGTAAGGAAACAACATTTCACCTCTTTTCAACAACCTACCTACAATATTTTCAAGTCAAACGTTACAAAAGAATCAATAATCATATGTGGCACTTTGAAAAAGGAAAAAATATTGAATCGATACGTCATTTGTCATTTGCCTGGCAGACCTGTGTATTTTAAATATTATGCAAATTATCCTACAGACACATTTCATGCCAAAAATTTTCATGTCCTCAGGCCTAACTATTACTTTAGAAATATTTGACTGGATCGAAATTATAAAATCGTTTCCTGTAAAAAAAGTAAAAATATGCAAATTATCCTACACAGACGCCACTTACACTTCGTTATCAGATCGTATGTAGTAACTTCGTGAAATATGCAAATTTATGACAAATTTCTAGTCTTACATATGTGGTTAGTGTTTGGAAACATGACAGAGGGCTATGTAATTTACATAATTATAGGAAAACAAGCAAATATTTTCTGCAAAACTTTTTGAGCAACTCACCTCTGTGAGAAAGTACTGGTGGAAGCTTGGCAGTATTCACATTTTTCGGATGGGTTCCATGAGTCAGATTATTGTTGATGTTGTTCTGATTGTTGATGAACGGTTGTATGGTGTCGAGTGGCATGCGGCCATGATGCACATGATTCGAGTGATGATGATGGTGATGATTATTCGCACCGGAAGTCTGGTTATGGCTCACATTGTTAATATTATTGTTTGAATGACAGTTCACCAAACTATTCGAGTTATTCATAATATTCTGGGCGAGCACTGTCTGCGTCGTTGCATTATGCTGGTGCTGTTGAGCCAATTTAATCTGAGCTTCCGTTTGCTGCTGATGCTGCTGCTTTTTACTGTTCACCCGCTTCCACGACAGCGCGTTCAGAAATAGCGAGTGCTTTTTAAACGGCTGCGTGACCACACTGTGGTGGTGGTGGTTCTGATGAATCTGCGACTGGGTCAGTAAGATGTCTGGGGGATTGCTGCCATGGTGTGTGGATAACGGCAGCGTTGGCTCACTGGCCGTGGAACCCCGCGGAGAGAAACTCAGCACCGTCCCCATGTCCTCAGGTTCACACAAAGAAGATTTTGGTGACTCACCAGCGGTAAAGTCCGACTCGTCGGTTGCTGTTGTGACCAGAGTCAGTGACTCGTCCTCAAAGAAGTCTCGCTCGTCGTCTGAGTCCGAGTCGGAAGTTGAGACCAACGGACTGGGAGAAGAATTTTCTGATGAGTCCGAAAATATGTCACACTGCTCGTAATTCGTTGGCAGGAATCTCGCTGATGTGACAGGAGGCCTTCTGCGCACAGGTCGTTCGCTAAAACTTCCTCCGGCAAATCTCCCTCCACTAGAATGCTGCTGCTGATGATAATAATAAAAGTTTTGTTGAGGTAACTTATTAGCGAAAGTTGGAACGGGACCACGTTGGCCACTGTAGTACTCAACCCGTGAACAAACCCTCGGGGACGGCACAGATCTAATGGATTGAGCTGGACTTGATACAACTTCTTCGGAGGAAATTGGTGGCCACAGGGGGTGCACCCTGGAGACACTCAGAGCCTTTGAAGTTGCTAAGTTAATGGAACAATCTGCGTTAGTGGTGGCTGCTGCTGCCTTGGTACATAGTACTGATAACGATTGGCGTCGAGTTAGGAGCGCTGCTGACGAAGGGCTAGAAGTGGCACATTCAAGCAACTGTTTCAAGCTACTGCTACTACCGCCTTCTGCTGCTTTTGATATGCTGTTATCAGACGCTGACAGAAAAGCATTGACTTTTGAAAGAAGAGAGGCGGAAGAAAGTGAGCGCGTGGCGGAGGCAGAATGTGGACGTTGTTGGTGCAGCGGATCGGCGCTGGTAGTGTTTTTGGGCGGATGAGATGGTGGTGGTGGATGCGGCTGTGCACTTGATGCTGCTGAAGTTTTATTGTTGTTAGCGGCTGGTGCTAAATATCCGGAAAATAATTGCTGACGATGCAAATGGAAAGGCAGTGGCTTAATTCCAAGAAGTGAAGAGAGGCAAAGCGACAGACACAGGTGGTCACAAGATAAATTCGATGAAGACGACAGCTTGTAGTTTTTTGTGCAGGTTGTCACACTACAAAAATTAAGACGGAAGTCCGTCAAAGTCAATGCTTATCAATGGAACGTTTTTTTATGCAGGCAAAATTCACTGGACAACACCCACATTCCAAAAGAACTCTTTACGTGCAATGTAATTGTGTCCTTCTCACAACTACTTCACAACTTTCTATTAAAATAAATGACCTTGACCAATGCTCTTATTTTTGTTTCATATATGGCCACACTAATTGCTAAAAATAATATTTCTTATTTTTTTTTGCAGATGGACCACTGGAGGATCAGTCAGGTCCTCCATCCTGTGGTGACCACTGAGGAGCCATCATCATGACTCATGCTCACTTTTTCTCCGATGAACGAGACACAGGGAAAAAACCCAAGTTACCTATTTATCCTGGTAAATTTGGAATAAATGTAGGGACCTATCCGTACATATCGCGATATTGCAGTTGGTCGATGATTTAACTGTGGAAAGTCAGTTACTTTTCTGTTTGCTTTACTCACCACCGTCTCTCACCCAAAAATAACACACACACATGCACACTCACAGTTTTTTTCGCTGACCATTGATGAATATAGCAAGTATGGGGAAAAGGGAATGGAATAGAATAATAATTTCCTCGTTTGCAGATTTCTCTCGTATAATATGCTCACTGACTACTTTCTCCTCTGTACTTTTCACATTTGAAGGAACTCGATGAGAGAGAAGGAAAGAGAGAGAGAGAGAGAAAATAAACAATAAGTATGACAAAATGTATGACCAATCCCGACAACGTTCCGTCTTATTTTTTCCCTTGCATTACAGCTCTCTCTCTTTTTCTGCTGCTACAAATATGCGACAATATGGTAATAAGAGTGAGGAGGAGTTGGTGCCAGTTGACAACAATATTCTGTTAATACTCCAGCAGTGTAGTACAATAGAGCACCTTTTCCGTAGCACACAGCACCACATTTCAGTGTAGAGTTATTTTGGAATCTGGATTTTCCCAGCTTTTCCTTCTCATATACCTATGCGGTGGCACGTAGGTATATAAATTCTGTGTAGGTATAATACAAATGTACAAGGATGGAGGAATACGTACATATATATATAAAATTATATTTTTTGGGCCTTGTCAGAAAGCATTATATATTGTGGAAGAAAAAGGGAGAGAAAGAGAAAAGGGAAAGATGGAGAAAGGAAAGAGAGCATGTAAAAGGCCACAAAAATAAATATAGAGCTGTACTCGTCCCCGTCTCGATTCCTGCTCGTGCAGTTACGTGAAGCTTCTTTTCTTGTACATATGCGAGATATGCAAGTAGCAGAGCAGCACACAAAAAAATGGAGAAGCCCCTTTCTTTTTTTGCTTCTTCTTTGCTTTGCTAAAAGGGTATATAAAATGTGCTCTCGTAACTTTGGTTATTCTCATATATAAGTGTGGCTACATAAGATGAGTGAGGAGGATGGAGCAGTGTGAGAGAAAAGAGAGAGGAAGAGGAGTTTTCGGTTGGTTAGGGTAAGTGGGAAACCAGGGAAAATAATATCTCTGCCGTACATTCCATATAAAAGTGAAAAACCTATTATGTACTTCGCTTCTTACGCTGTTGTATATGTATAGCTCTGCCTATACGTGGAAACCCAATATTAAATATTGCATTGTGTATGGAAAGTGAGTTCCAGCTACATAATCAAGTATTCACTGTTCTATTCCATCCACCAAACCCTGATTTTTTCTCTAGATATATGCATATACATATAGGGAGATATATGGACACATACAAACACATTACTTTCTTTACTCTTCAAAATGGCGAAGTCTCTTACTCAAGTGCTTTCTGTACGTGTGTGTGTGGATTGTGGATATATATCTATACACAGTTTTGGAGCAGTAGTGGGCTATATGCTTTTATCACACACTGAAAACAACATATCATAACATAGCATCTTTTGGTTCATGTAATACATTCTTTCCCTTTGCTTCCCTCACTCGCTTCTTCTACTCGTATTTCTTTGTGCAAATGCCTTTCCACAGGGAAAAGAGGAAAGCCAGGGGAGCATCCGCACACAAAAGAAGTCCACGTAGTATACAAAGTAAATACACGGCCACATATATACCCCAGGATTCCACAATTTCCAATTTCCACATAGCATTTTTAGGGTTGCTCTTCTCTCTCTCTCTCTCTCTCAAAATAAAAGAAAAAGAAGGAAAGTCTTGCAATGTTTCCTTCTCGTCTTCCCTGTTCCACACATCAGGACTGAGCCACTTTATTGATCTATGAATGGAGTAAACACGAACACACGTTGTTGTATACCCTCTACCTACCTATGTGAAACAATGCAAGAGAAACTTTTATTTTTCCTTTCGTACGTGGGCAGGTCTATAATAAAAATAATGAGAATACTTTATCAAGGAAAAAAATACTCCCTGCCTGCCTTGCATATTTTCGACACAAACTTGTCTTGTTCCAAGGCGGGCATCTAGTCAACCTCTACTTTTTATATCGGACAAAAAAAATGTTAAGGGTATAATGTCATTAGTCATTACCAGGGAAAAAAGGCTGGCGAACGCGATGTGAGGAAGTTCAACTCAATTTCGGCGTGGCACGAGGCACAGGGAGGACACACTTCCAACTATTGAATACAAATTCTTTTTTTTCACTCTTCTTAGCCATGGAACTTCATAATGGTCTAAACTAAACAAGTTTCTTCCTTTTTTCTTCTCTCTCTCCTGCATTCTCAGCATCAACTAAGCAGAATATTGGAGAAAAAACTTCCATCTTTTTTCCCTTTCAAGTTGCTCCATGCACAGGTTTATTTATGCATGTGTTCCTATTTAGACATGTATCCAATGCTAGAGCATACATATTACAAAAAAGTCGTTATGAAGTAAAAAGCAAGCTTCCCTGGAAAAAAAAGTTACAAAAATAGTCAACTAATATTTTTTTAACCAGTTTCCCCTCTCGCTCTTCGGGCTGCCCAGAGGAGAAGAAATTTATATATCCTGTTTTGCTCTTTACTTTACTCAATTGCTTGTGGAACATCTTTGAAGGAAAGAATCCTTGTAATGTGATTCTATTTTTTGGTTGAGCACAACAAGAAAGGAAAAAATCCTTTTCGCTTCGTAGAAGTATATAGGGATGTAACGTGGCAAGGGTTATGGTATAATGTTACCGTTATTGTTTGCCTACAGACATTATTGTTAAGCTCCGAAGAGGAACAAATCGGCTCTATTTTCCTTTGTATTCAGTCTTGCAAAAAATATCTATTTCGTACACGGCACAGTAGCGAAAAAAAAGTTTTCGCCACGGTGAAGAAAAGAAATATTATTCAGGACTCAGGACCTCGACGATACAGAAAAAAATGGTCGGGAAAAAGGAAACAACATGACTCCAGGAGTCCGGAGAGAAAGTTGTAGCAGAAAAAAATGAAATTTTTTACTATAGGATAAGGACATACATACACACATTATCCTTTCTTTTCGCCAGAAGAAAGGACTTCCTGTAATAACATAAGTAAAGCCCAAGTAAAAAGCACGGGCTCTAGTATTACACAATTCGGATAGTCTTTCGTTAAGACGATATCTTGGGAAGATTTTCTATACTTTTTTTTATTAACAGACTTCCTCTTGCATAAAAGAAGGCAGATCTTCTCTGGTGTCTTTTTTTGTGAGCAATGGTCCTTATGTAGTTATGGCTGTGATAATACGTTTAGGTATTGGCTTTTGCTCCGGGAGATTTTTTTTGCATTTACTGAATAATATCCGCTTGTCAGTTCTATACAACATGTATATATAGATGTGATGTGAATGTGTGTAGTTAGGTCCGCGGCTGTGAGATTGTCTCATGTCAAATCGATCCATTCTTCCCTGCTTAGTTTTTTTTACCAACCGGGTTGCTTTTTCCCTAACTTCTCCACCAAAACCTTTAGACAGGAGAAACATGCTTGAGAAAAAAATATTATCGCGTGTGCAGTCTGCATGCCTTTCCCAGCTTACGATTCTGGCTAGAAATTCACATCCACACACAAACACACTTGAAGTTATCTTGCCACGCCACCACCATCACCACCACCACGCACACACCACCACCGCTCCACCACTCTGTTCTTGACTCTTCTTAATAGAATTACTTTGACATGCTACACTTTTTCCTCCGTTCATGTTCCGTATAGCAAGCCGGAGCCACCAAGTAAAAACAGGGTATGGAATGTTTAGGCTTAAAGCGTCTATTCTGGAGATAGAAAAAAAGAAAGCAATAATAATAATAAGGAAAGCTTGCAACTAACGTTCATCTCGTTACAGTTTGTTCCTCGTTTATGAATGTGCCTGTATAACTGTCAACATTATTTTACCACAACGGCCTTCCATGTGTGTACAAGTGTTTGTATTTGCATTTGCCTTTGTGTCCGTCTGCATTCAGCCTTCGCATTTACAAAACACAAAATTAAACATGTTTTTCAAGATTGATTGCAGGAATTATATGCATTTTCTAAAAAGAAATTATAGGGTGGGTAAATAATATGTGTATGCATGCTTTGTTAGAATTTGATAATTTAGAGTTCTAATCCCAATCTCGTTTGGTTTACGAAATAAACTTGCTTTCATTTTTGCGCACATGCCATCATAACAACTTTCAGACATTCAAAGCGACAGAGAAACTTTGTGAGGGGATCTTGGTAAGACTTATCCAATTAACTGAGGCGTTGTTAGTTGGTAAACCTTCAGTTTTTTTAGACATGTACATTTGCATTGTTTTTCCCCAACTTTTTTTCCTGTAATTTTCCCTGTGCTGTTTTTTCTTTTTTTCTGAGCAAGGATTCACAGCTTTTTATTACTATTTTTGTTCACAAAAAAGATAAGTATGTGTGTATGAAAGTACGTATGTGTTTGTGTTGTGCTCCCCAATCCCACTGCCGAATCATGGCTTCACCAAGAAAAACTGGGCACGTTCTCTCTGAGATCATCATCATGTGTTGTTTTGGCAGTACTTGGAAGAAAAAACTGAAGGAGAAAAAAATATAAAAAGAAGAAAACATTAATGTAGCTTCTTTTTTTCCATTTCGTTTCCTCCTTTCTTCTATGCCTACTTAAAACCTTACGCCAGCTGCCTGCTCGTGCTCACCACATATCACAATAATAGAAAAAAAAATACCGAGCAAGTCCAAGGAAAATACTTGTGCTTTCAGAATGCGACCATTTTAGCTTATCCTGCTGCACACTTGAGTCCAAGCTCAACTTGTCTGGTGAAGTACTCTAAAGCATTTATTTTATGAGGAAGAAAGGCACAAACCTTGAGCTCATTTTCCCCCTGCACTCTCAGACTCAGCAGAAAAGAAAACCGTTTTCTCTCTATAGCTACTAGTCCATGGTGCAATATAGCAGCATCAATCTAGAAAATATCATACATGCTTCATTGGACAAGAACACAATAATGAGATATCAGATGAAGCACATAAATTTTTCGAAAGGAAAGTCAATACCATATATTCACAACAACACAAAGGGTCCACTCCTCATAAAAAAGGAAGAGAGAAGGGGAAGCTAAGAAGACGGAACAATATTTACGTAAGAATTTTCTTATCATGGTTGCCTAAAAATGGATAAGATCTCACTTTGATGACGATTATTAGCCCCATAAATCATCTCACTTGAGTGTGTTCCCTTTTCCCATGATTCATCCATTTTGTGGGATTTGCAAAAAGTGTCGGAAAAGGAAAAGTTTGGCGGAGTCTGCCAATTCATTAATGGTTGTTTATAAATGATAAAGCATCCTGTGTGCTGCTGCTGCTGCCACTTCTCAGATGTCTAGTTGTGTATGTATTTTACCAAGACTGAAAGCCATTATTATTGAAGCTTCTACGAAAAGAATATGTTGTATGCAGAGAATGTATGTGACTTTTATTCTCCTCATACATAAAACTTTTTTTTTCCAGGGATCAGATATGCAGCAGAATGGACTCCATGAATCTCCATAAAACCACGAAAGTCAATTACCCATTACATTCCGCTCCACCCAGAACAGAGATCGACACGTATCGTCAGTCATGTGAGTAGGTACAATATATTCCATGGAAAAGTGATGGAATGAAGATACCTATGCACATTGTCTGTCGCCCATGGAGGGAGACGAGAAAGTGAGATAATACATTCCAACCCGAATGAAAATCAATGTCGGTTGAGAAGAAGGGATCCAACAACAAAAAAATCTAATGCTCAAAATCTGGCGGATTGGATTTCTTCGCGAAAAGAATTGAGAGACACAAGAATCCTCATCATAACACGTTATGATGAACTTGAGAGAGAGAGTGAATCGAATTTTGCGTCCTTCAAAAAGAAGACGGAGAAGTGAGCGTGTATAAGCAAAATTATCATTTTTTTGCAGGATGGTGCAAGTGAAATGGAGAAGAAATGAGATGATGAGGATTTTCTTCTTATGGCACCATTGACATCATTACGATAAACTTAGAGACTCAGCTCTCTTTCTCTTGTATCCTTCCAATTTTCTGTGTAGAAAAGAGTCTCCCTATTTTTTACACCATCAACCATTTCACCATCTCATTGTGTGCGTATCTATCTAGAGAAAAAAAAACTAATCTGAGCCGAGAAGCATAAAGCATCTGCTGATTGTGAGGATGGAGATGATAGTAATCCTTGAGGCTTTTCTTCCGTATCTCCACCTAAAAAACTTTTTCCACTCCAGAGCACACAAAATATACAGACATGTGAATGTGGAGGGGGAGCCGGGGGAGGAATGCTTCAAAACGTGGGAGAACCCAAGAGAAGGACTGAGCCTTTTTTTGCTGGTGCTCGCGAAAAATGGAAATGAGTCGTTTCCTGAATCATATACTTTAGCACTTTCTGCTTCCTTTCCTCCACGAAATGGGGTGAATAGCACTTCTCCTCGTCATCATCAAATTTAGAGAGTATAAACCGTACATCAAAGAGAAATCTTTGTGTGTCTATAAAAACTTCTTAGTCTATCCGGCACACCACATCTACTCGCACAAATGGTTCGTATCTAATACAAAACTTTTCTATCAGGAGTCTACCGACACGGAAAAAAAGAGAAATATACTAATTCCCCAGTCCACAAAATGTGAACCATGATCAATCAATGTGGAAGTTTTAGGAGAAAATTGAGTAAATGTACCACTTAACCGTAATAAGTTCACCGGTGAGTCAGAACTTTGATGAATGAAATCTTTGATAAGAAACGAAAAAATTCAAGGTAAGAGTCCATTCAGTAACGGAACAAAAAAAGAGAATTTAACGGCTTCATTTACAACCCCGTACAGACTTTCACTTCTTTTCATGGCTACATCAAAACTGACCTCAACGGACGAGTGGCTTTTTTTATTCCGTGAAATAATCATAACATTCAGCATCATACAATTTTCAAATGATTATGGTCGCTGTTGAGTTGAGCCATTGGTAGCAGAAGCACCACACAAAGGAGCGTGGTGGTGGCGGTGGTTCACTGCAGCAACTTCCATGATCTAGTTTTTTGATGAGATGGTGAAAGGAAGAGAAAAAGAAAGCGGCACGGGGGAAACAACTTCAGAGAGATGGTGATCTCATTCTTTTTATAGCTACACATTTGTCGAGTTTTTTATCGTGTCTTTTATAGTTCACAGCAACGACTCCAAAAAATATATATATTCCCTACTGAACCCTGTGTCTTGAGTGAGAGCCGCCTTTGCTGGAAGGGAAAAAGGTAATTGTATCACATGCGAGTTGTGGTGGATGATGTCTCCGTCTTGTACACACACACTTCTATTGAGCTGCTAACAACGTAGGAAGGTGTTAACGTAAACAAGGATGATGTGTATGAAAATATTATTTATCTCATTTCATCATTATTATCGTTACTGGAGGGTTTGAGCGTAGGAGGAAACCTTTTCCATAATCAAATCAAAATATAGGTACGGTACTAGCTAAGGACAGGAAGGAAAGAATATTGGGGACGTCTGCAAACATCACATGAAATTTTTATGCTTTCATGATGTTTCAAAAAAAGAAAAGAGATGAAATGATGAATGGAAATAATCTATTTTACAAGTCATCAGGAGTTGATACCAGAAGAACCCAGGGTTTTCTCGGTTCACTATTTGTTCTAGAATATAACATACGAGTAGTCTTTTGTAATTCATTACTCATGCTGCCTCAGTGAAAAATTTGCGCTGCCAAGAATTGAATGCTACACGAACATGTATAGTACAATGTTAACAAGACTCCTAGTGTGCTTTTTTTATTATTATTATTATTATATTTTATTATAAACGAGATGAAATGGCCTGGGGGATTTGCGCAAAAAGTATAAAATGTGGGTCTGTATAAAATATGAGCCTAAATTATATATTGTTATGAAAAGGCGAAATAAGAGAAGAGTTGTACTAGGGTATGCTTTCATTACTGAAACATGATCATGTCAACGATGATGAAAACTGCTTTCACTCTGGAAAGTCCTCCAGAGAACTATTTTTACTTTAGACTTTAGAATTCGCTAAGGGAAAGTCCTAAGTTGCATTGCTTTTACTTGTAACCAAATTTGTTAGAGACTGTTGGGACATTTCTCCTAAGTGTAATGTGAACCATGCTTCTCGATGATTATTATGATTATAAAGAATATAAAGTAGAAAGTCGAGATAAGGTAGGAGGGTGTGCTGCTGGCTGTTTGTACTTTTCCTTGAAATATAAACGACACAAGACAATGAGAGCTTTTTTGGTAGAAGAGGGCTTAATGGTGAGAGACTTTTTAGTGTTACCAGTAGCAAGTCGGAGCCAAGTCCAAGGTCAATAAAAAAAACTGTGCACAAGATGTCTTACAAGATTACGGCAAAATTTATTTATTAGACAAATAGTGAACCGAGAAAACCCTGGGTTCTTCTGGTATCAACTCCTGATGACTTGTAAAATAGATTATTTCCATTCATCATTTCATCTCTTTTCTTCCGTATCTC
>JAHZNF010003927.1:0-12473 GCA_027744215.1 Troglopedetes dispersus | reverse complement strand
AAACATTGTCTCGCCGCGACTTTTCGCCTTCAGTACAGTGCTCTACCTAATATAACGCAATATGCGGAAAAAGACCTATGCAACCATTATCATGATACTAGTCAAAATGGTCGATTGTTTTCTGTGGAACAGTTTTTATTAGTAGAAAATAATAATATTGTGACTGGAGATTATGGAGCTTTGCTTTTAGCACAGATGTGATTATGCAGTGGCGCTATTTTATCTTTGTTCCTTTTTTTTACGCCTCCGTTGGCCTGCCCGTTCAGAGATTCCCTTCTTTGCTTTTTTTATTTTGAGTTTCCGAAAAGGATTTCCACAGCAAAAATTGGCATGAGCGGCCTTTGTTTAACGGCACTCTGCACTACACAGAAGAAGAAAAAAAGTTATTTTTTTTATGCTAGAATCCTGGAGAATTGCGGATTTGAAGTGGTCAAGCAACAATGTTTTGAATGTTGAGTGGTCAGACTCATGCATGAAAGGATTCGCTCTGCTTTGATCCTTTGCATTTAGAGTCGTTGGATTATGGCTCTTTTATATATTTTTTTGGAGCAAAGTCTTCACCAGAATAGAGACGCAAATGCAGCCCACTCTTTTTTTTAAACTTTATTTTTATGGAATTCTTCTTGAAGGAACAGCTGTAGACAGATCTTGGAGGAAAATTGGCTGCTAGTTGGAAGGAAATGAATGTATGGTTTTGACGAGAAAGAAAATTTGGTCTGAAGGCTCGACAGACTATTGCATTTTAGATGCACTATGCTTGTTTTTCTGTTCCTAGATTACTTTTTTTTCTGTTTTCCAAAAAAAATCTATTTTGTAATCCAGTTTTTATATATTTTTCTGGAAGACAAGTAAAAAAATATATAAGAAAACTGGATTTTAGACGGACTCGTGATGATCATCTCTCTTCTTTTTTGCAAATAAATACAACATGATACATGTCTTTTGTTGTTATTCTAGATTCAAGGAAAAAAACTGGAAGAATTCAATTGTTAAGTACATATATAATGTATGAATGCAATATTAGTAGAGTGTGCCTTTTAATTCCAATTCTTTTCTTTTTTTTTCTCTCCCATTTCTTTTCCCGTTTTGTCCCTGACACGTTTTCCATTCTGCTTGGCTGAGTTCTTTTTGAGATAAGTGGAGAGTAGGAACAAGGATGTTTTGAGGAAGAAGGAAGGAGAAACATAATGCAATTTTGTCTTCTTCTCCCCAAAAAAAAAGAAGGTTGCCATATTTTTGAAGTCGGAGTGTGTTCTTATTATTATTGAGGAAGAAGGAAAAAGGACTTGGCCATCCATGTGATAGCAATAATAATAATAATCTTTGGCACAACAATAATAATGAGGATATAAGTCGTATCAGTGTTCCAGTGTCAGGAAAAAAAGAGTGAGAGAGAGAGAAAAAAAAAAGAAAGTCGATGTTGTCTTGCACTGAATTTTTTTTTGCTGGCGGTCGCACCTACACACTTGCATGATGGTTACGTTTTTTTTTTCAAGGCTGAGCAACTCTCACGATGAGTTGCAATGCAATCAGATAATATTAGAATTATTTTCCACAAACAATAGTAGTCCCATAATAATATACCTACTATAGACTCTCAAAGATACCACAGAGGATATAAACACACTCTAGAGAAAAAAGACATACATTATTATAAGGACACACAAGAAATCGGAACCAGAAGAAGACACACAAGCCGAAAATTGTTAGAAAAAAAAATATAAATCGAGGTCTTCTTTTGTCTATAAATGCAATACACAAAGCCACCCGGGAATCATTAACTGAGTGTTTTTATTATGCAAATATGTGTGTGTGTGTGTCCTGTTATTACATGACGTGACACTTGGGGATGTTAAACTACCAGTCAGCATGCATACGTGTCTCCTATTTTTTTCCATCCTTTTTCCCTGCAGACAACAAAAAAAAATTTGTAGTAACATAACAGTTGCCAGAGCTGAGCCAACGTAAAAATGTAATATGGATGGATTTTTATGTGAGCATAGATGTAAGTATATTTTTTTTATATGGCGGCGCGTAGGTATCTCTTACAAATTGCATTTCACATAATGATAATAAATAGATAGATAATGTGGTGGTGTGGTGGTGACTGGCGCTTCCTGTGACCACTTCGGACTCGTGAACACGAAATCTACGAGGATATGTGTACAAGGGCTTTTGTAGCTCAAACAAAAAAAATATGAAACAAAGTCAGAAAAGAGAGAGAGAGAGAAAGCTTTAGTAGGGAAATGGGATAAAAAAACGGAAGGCCTCTCATTCATTCCAGTCGATTTTCTCTTGTTTGTATTTTGATAGTAATCCCCAGGAAAAGCGGACAGGACGAGTGTCCCTTTTTTATTCTGTCAGTTGGCGTTTAGCGCAGTGCATCGTGGAGATTTTCTTTTCTCCATTGCCTCATTACCTGGGTTTTAGTGTTTCCTGCTGATGGAAGGTGGTTTTTGTTTCCATAAAAGAGGATTATTTGAAAGAGAAAATTTTTCTTCCCTATTTTGTTTTGGTTTAAGTAGTGGAGTGAATAAAAAGGTGGATTTTGTGTCCAATATTATTTATTTTTTTTAGGGTTTTCCGGGGGCAAATGACTAAATGGAAATGAATGGTTTGGAAGGTGACAATAATGGTGGTGGTGGGCCAGTGGTCCCCCGAAAGTCAGTTAGTTACGGGTGTAATTTTGATTCTGAAAGTGGGAAAGTGGAAACATTTGTGAAGACTGTTATAGAAGCTGCCAGTGCTGGGGCATCCTGTCCAGCATCTCCTGCACCATCCTCCTCCTCCAGCTCCCACTTGGTGGAGGAGGCTCTCGGCACCCTGGGTAAAGTTCCAAGTAAGTCCCCCTCTCCTGTACCAACTGATAAGAATGTGAGTGCCGTTCCCAGCAGCAAGAAGAGTGTTGTCTTGAAACTGCCTCCGAACTCGACCAGTGTGAAGAGCAGTAGCACCTGGAAAACTCACCGAAGCAAGGAGTCCAGTCACCGTCAAAATTTGTTGGTCAGACGAAACGATTCTCCGTTGAAATCCTTAACTCCTGAGGATCTGGGCTCGGTGATCCTCCAGTCGCAGCAGAGCACCGTGATAAACCTGAATAATTTGGGGACAGCTGTAATCGAGTCGGAGGTCATAGTGGCTCCTTCGTCCACAGAGCACCTGTCAAGCTTCCATTTACGCAAGCCAATTTCAACGTATACCTCTCAAACAGTATCAACGTCTCTCCCAAAAGATCCTGAAAGTCCAGTAGCTTCCTCCAGAGTACCTTCTTCCAATCTTCTACGCACAAATTCGAAACCTCCAAGTTCCCCTCAAATTCCAATGGAGAATCTGGAAGCTCCTGCTCCACCACAAACCACCGAGGAAGGTGTACCTGACTCTCCTCCGAAATCCGAGAAGAGCAACAAAAACCTGGAAAACGTATGTGTTCACCATATCCACCACCATTCTCATCATCACCATCATCACTACTACGACAGTTTCAGGAAGCACGATGAGGATGAGGCCTTGGAAGCGGAATCCCCCTCTCCACCAAACGTCCCAAGCCCGAGTGATCTCCATGAGATCGCCTTCTACAGAAAGTTTTCAGCAACATCTCCCACCATCCGGTCCAAGTCTTCTCTCGCGTGGCCCACTGCCATCCCCGACTCCTCCAACAATGTTGTTATCGGCTACTGCTCAAAGTTTTCCGAGAAGCTGAAAAGTAGATCAACCCCGATGAAGCTGGATATGCTCTCTGCCCACCACTTTGTAGAGTATGGCTGCGTTTGTGGCACATTCTGCTACTTTTGTTGTCAGGAAGTATCCTGCAACTGCTCTTGTGACGACTGCTGCTGCCGGAGGCAGCTCACCGGCATGAGCAATGCGTCTGTGAAGGACGGCAGTGGCCGGGCTCGCAGTCGATCCCTCGAGAGTCTGGTTTTGAGTGGGAAGCAGAACGAGGATGGGAATCTAACTGATGAGGTTCCGGATGACCCAGATGCCTTCATTGACACTCATCATCTGCTTCAGCATCTCCAGCTATCAGATAGCGACGACAATAACTATGACCTGGATGATGAAGATGATAACCCGGTTGATATAATACAGGAGGAGCATGCGGACCAGTTTGGTCACGAGGATGACATTATTTTTAAAACCTTGAAGAGTGATAGTTGTCAGCGGAGGATTGAAACGAAAATAGTTGTGGAGAACAATAATAGCGAATTTCGTAATGATGACGACGACTTGGAGCATAACGAGAGCAGAAGGAGTCGAGCAGGTGGGCAAAGCCCGTTCGCCAGCAAAACCAGCATTGTGATAGTTCGGGAAACTCCTACGCCAAGGTCGTCCCGTTGTAGCGGGACGAGTGAGCGGAGGAGCAGGCTGCGCATTGCCAACGGAGAAGTTCGGCCTGGCTACATTGACGAGGGAGCTCGTGACGAAGCCAGCTCACCTGAGCTCGAAGNTGCGGACCAGTTTGGTCACGAGGATGACATTATTTTTAAAACCTTGAAGAGTGATAGTTGTCAGCGGAGGATTGAAACGAAAATAGTTGTGGAGAACAATAATAGCGAATTTCGTAATGATGACGACGACTTGGAGCATAACGAGAGCAGAAGGAGTCGAGCAGGTGGGCAAAGCCCGTTCGCCAGCAAAACCAGCATTGTGATAGTTCGGGAAACTCCTACGC
The DNA here is from genome assembly GCA_027744215.1 of Troglopedetes dispersus. NCBI lineage: Eukaryota > Metazoa > Arthropoda > Collembola > Entomobryomorpha > Paronellidae > Troglopedetes > Troglopedetes dispersus. The sequence goes on along the minus strand of JAHZNF010003927.1, from coordinate 7,801 downwards.
CAAGGTCGTCCCGTTGTAGCGGGACGAGTGAGCGGAGGAGCAGGCTGCGCATTGCCAACGGAGAAGTTCGGCCTGGCTACATTGACGAGGGAGCTCGTGACGAAGCCAGCTCACCTGAGCTCGAAGGTGTCAGCGAACCAAGAATTAGCCAGAGTGCGGCCAACAGGCTTACTGTCACGATGGACTCCATGTCACTGTTTCTCGATGCTGTGCATGTTCACATGAGACATGGTCTGGAAACTCCATAAAACTAATTAAATTTTACTTTTTTTTGCGGATGACTCGCCTTGGTCGCAAAAAAGTTCACACTTAAATTCTAGTATCTGCATTCCTCACGTTTTGTGGGTTTTCCTACTATGTACTCAAATTTTTTTTGGAGGCACTTGTGCAAACTTTATACTGAGATCCTATCTGCGAGCGTCATTTTTTTCCCAGACTGTGAACATAAATTGCAATTTTGTCTGTCTCATAAATTTGTAAAAAAAGTTTAGTCTTTAGAAATGAAATTGTAAAAATGTACTAAATACTAACACTTTATAATATACTTTGGAATGTATGTGACAAAAAGACACTCTTTGATAAGGTGGTTTTCCTGAAAATCCAGTCAGTATTATGCCCTAATTAGAAACTAATTATTAACTAAAACAAATTGACGCAGTGGTACTTTTTTTCAAGGCAATCATTCATAATTTCCAAGAAAAAAAAATCAGCAAAAAAGTTTGACTTAATGGAAATTTGAAAAAAAGGGAAAAAGTTGGAGATGATGATGAAGATGACCCTTGATAGATATTGAAAAAGTTTTCCCGTGATTTCTTTTTCCTAATGGCACAGTGCACCTTTTGTGGAGCATTTTGGGAATTAAAGATTTTGATGTCACTTCAACTGGTACTCAGGCTTAAATTGATTTTTTTTTTCTAAAAAAAAAAACTTCTTTAATATCTAATCTCATCGGGTTTGACATGTACCTACGTGAAAACCCTATCATTCATTGTAATCTCCTGAAAAAAGGGTTTTGTTAGGGAGCCAAGAGCTTTGTTGTCTTTAAATGGATTCCCATTTACACAATCAAAAAAAGCCAATCGTCCTTGAGTGCATGCACAGTTTGCCCCACTCGAAAAAACAAACTTTCTCGGAAACTCCAGGAAATATACATACGTTTATATATATTTTGAGGGATGTGTAGGAAATGCTGCCACGGTTTGTAAGTACATAGTAGGAAGAAGTAGATAAAGTGAAACAGTGGGAAGGAGTGTAGAGACGGGATGTCTGTCAAAGTCGGTCTGTTTGTTCTCTGTTGAATGCTATCTTTGAACTAAAACAATGTAATTTACACTTTCCAACTAATCTCAGCCCAGACGAGTGGCTTAATTTGTACATGAAGCGTGTAAGGTTCGATTTCACTCTAGCACCTACATCTATGCCCTGGAGAAACCTCAATGTGATTTTTCCTCAGGGCAGGAGCACACATTTACGCGTGTGGAAAATGGTGAAGTGAGCGCCCTTGGTTCTTCATTCTTTTCTCATCAGCTTTTTTTTCTATCTACTTTTCACCAGGCGCGGAACAGAGATGACAAAACCGGAAATTCCCCGCAGGATCTCAAAAGCAGTCAACATTCTAGCTGTAAACATTGTATTGATATACCTAATAAGGATTTATTTTCTAAAATTAATTATTGTACTTCCGCAAAAAATATTATTGTAGCCATTTTTTGAGGTGTGTGTGTGTGCGCGCGCGGAAGCTTATAATGAAATGGTTCATTAGATCCAAGCAAAAAAAAATAAAATAATATGATCAAAACTTTTCCGTCATTCTCTGAAATCATTTGTTATTATTACGAGGATCCAATATTATTACACAAAAGAAAATAATATGGTTACATGTGGTTTTCTTGTGAGTATGCCTGCATGCACGCCTTAATAAATATATTCTATTTGGATCGATTGGGAATAAAATGTTGTGGGAAAATGTTGACTTCATCGCCTCCAAAAATAATATTGTTTTATATGAGCGAGCACACGGTCGTCGCTTTCTTTGCTCCTCTGTTTTTTTATATGAAAGGAATCCGCTGTGTGGTTTTTATAGCTTGCCCTTGTTGTAACATGTGCACGGTGAAACCTTAACCGAGAAAGGAATCTGTGGTTCAGCAGGTGAATAATGAAATATGAGCTGAGCACACGTTTCTTGAAAAAAACAATATTTGTTGGCGTATGAGAAAAGTCAAAAGGAGTCACGCGGAGATTTCAACAAATTATTTATGAGTACTTTATCTTTAATTTTTTTCACATATTTTCCCATTCTTATCAGTACATATATATTTTTTTAATAACCTGGTTGTTTTTAATTTGATTCATTTTTTTTTGTTGATTCTTGCTCATATTTTTTCCAAGTTTAATTCTGCAGTACAACTGGCTCTTAAGTAATTTGGCTGACTTTACAACATACAATGGATACACATCTATGATAATTTTTTTACCGAAATCGCTTTCCCTCTTCTCTGCTCTGACTTGGAGAGCATCTTCCGGGTAAATTTCGAACTTATTTTCACCGGAAGTTGTTCAGCGGAGCTTGAGCATAGAAGTTGGAAAAAGGATCTGGTAACGCCATTGCAAGACAATACAATAAGTAATATGTATAATATGTAGTATATAATTTTACATTGTAGAATAGAAGGTTTTTCATTGTAGAGGTGGACACATTTTACTAGATATTTTGCACATATGAAAAGGTATAATTATGTATATATATATCTTTGAATTTGAAGATTGTATAATTGGGGTAAAAATAACTAATCCTTTTGTGTTGCTTGCCTTCACTCCGTTCAGTTTTATAGTATGCAACTCTTTGAAAATGTTTATCTGAATACAAAGTAGACATCAGAGAGAGAGAGAGACATATTTTATAAAATAGTTTTGATGACAAAATTTTTGTTGTAAAGTAACAATGCTGGTATTAAACTATATAGTAATATTTGCTTATCCTCTTTTCAACGTTTCATAAAAAATGGGGTACATTTTCAAGCCTCTTCATTTTTCTTAGACAGTACTTTATATTTTTAGCCAACTTAGGTTTTTCTTTAAATAAGTCATTTTCTACAATTTACATTTTTGTCATCACCGGACTTGAATTATTTTTTTTTAGAAACTTAGTGAGATATCATTGAGTCAGTAACAGTACGCATCTTATCATCAACAAAATTGGAATATACAGAATGAATTGCGTAGTTTGCAACCAATTTAAAAAAATGAATATCAAGCACTTGTTTCTTGCCTGGTTGTTTTTTTAAAACTATTTTGGATTCATACGAAAATGCATAAGAAGTTGTTTTTTTTTTAGTTTTTTTGGGTGGTCAGTACCATTTTACATTACAGGTCCCGTTGAGTGTGACTATATGCCAATGGAAATCAGATCTGTCACCGTCACCACCTTCTCATGTCTCATATTAATATCTTAGAGTGACTTTACAAAATTTGTAATGGAACAGTAGACGTATAAATTTAACTACTTTTACTAACCATGAAAGGGTCACGGCGTTCCCAGTGTGGTTCTGATAGTTACAACCAATTTATTCAAATTTATTGGGGGTTTCCCCCTTCATCATCAGTGATATATCAGAGAATTGGGTTTGCTGTAGCAAAATTGCTTGATAGCTGTAAAGTGGAAAATGAAGGATGTGAACCACCTGAGAAAAACTAAATTAATATTGACTCATTCATTGCTGTGATACTTGATAAAGCACATCAGTACTGAAACTATGGAGCATGGAGATATACAAACAACGGAGGGTAAAAATGACAAAAAAAGGAACACTTGTCTCAAGTCAAGAATGACAGGAATGGCAAAAGATGGAATTGTAAATTCAATGAACATGCATTACTTCAAATATTATAATATTTTGTTTCAAGATAAAATCTAAAAAAAATTCAACTCTCATTCAATATCAACGTAACATAATATATATTTTTTATTTAATATAAACCTATATACTTCAATCAGTTTATATTTCTCCAGAAAATAATGAATATGTCCAGGATGTTTCTGTAGTGTGCCTACTACGACTTAATTTGTTAGGTAGCGATCGAGTCACGTCTCTTTTGTACTCTACACACTACCATGCCAACCAACAACCTTTCATGTTTACAACTTGATAGATAAATTAAGCCAGAATTTACTCACCAGGACAGTAATTATATATTATATTATATATTGGTTAGATAATTTAAGATAATTGATATTTCTTAAAAATATAATACATAACACCTATAAATTTGTATCCATAGAAGTAAGAATAATAGTTTGAAGTGTGCGTTTCCTGTTCTCTAAGCACTAAAATGTTGATGATGGCGACAATATTGAAAAGATTGAAGCCGTGTCGGTGTATCAAGTAAGTATGTATAGTAACTTAGAAATAGACATTCTTGTCGATCGTCTTATCAGGGGTAAGTTGTTAATACACAAGTATCGATATTTAGCATGATGATAAGTTTTTAGAATTGTTATCAGTAAATGTTTAAATTGTATTTAGTAATGTAGTGTGTGCGTGGTAGACCGATAACAAATAAGAAGAACTTTCTCTAATACAAAAGATATTTTTTTTAATATGAATTTTTTGTGGAATTGGTACAGTGCACGCACGTCGGAGTTGCCCTTGTCTGTTGAACAGCACTGTTTTCAAATTCTTGTCTACACTTTTCAAAAATCTTTCTGATGGTAAGAAAAAATTGACATTTTGGACTATTAAAAATGTTTCCATTTCCTTCTGATGTCCTGTTATGTGTGGGCAACTGGTGTCAAGTATTTTTGTGTTATCTATACCATGCTTTTAGCCCTTCCTGGAATCTCCATTAAAACGACAAAAATTTCTTTCAATTCATATGTCAACTTAGTCCTTAATGTGCTGTCGCAACAACAAAATCCAAAAATTATATTCTTTTTACCATTAAAATGCGTGCTATACGTTCTGTCTCTAAACTTACGTACATAATTATTATATTCAGTGCACACTTGTATAAAGTGATATCTTTTTTTTTAAATTTACAGCTTATGAAGTGCTCATTTTTTCATCTTGTAGTAACCATGACTATTTCAAGTCTAATGTTTGCATATTTAAAACTTTGCATCTTGATTTCTTCAAATTTCTCTTTTGTCATTTTTTTGGACATTGTACGCGAAAGTGTGTAGCATATAAATAGTCGTGGTAATAGTAGAAGTAGTAGTCATTTACAAGTAGATACTATTATTGTTTGTTTTTAAGAAATTCTACACTCTAATTAGGTATACATTCGTATGGAATAATTTTATGAAATGTGAGAGCCTACATTTCCATTTGTTTTTTTTTGTGAAAAATAAAAAGAGCAAAAAAATATATGGTATTTTGTGGACAGGATAAGAGAAAAAAGTGACAGGGAGTTTTAAGAGTTTTTTTTTGGGTTTTTTTTTCTGTTTCCTGATATCAATTTTTTTTTCTTGGCCAGCTCGTTGGCACGTCTACATGGCACGGTACGGGCCTTGTAATTTGAGGTACTGAAAATGAGAAGAGAAAATATTTTAGATTATATTTTATATTCTGGTAAAAAAAGTTAGAAAATGGGGTTATCATGAAATACCTGAATAACTAAGGATGGGCCACCGGCAACCACCTCAGGTGGGATGTGGGACAATGGACAGTTTTCAATGCTCATGATCTGCAAGTTAGTACAGAGTGCCAACTCGAAGGGAAGGGAATGTAAGTTGAGATTGTCATTGATGTAGAGATTTTCCAAATTTTCCAGTGTTCCTATCTCTTCAGGTAAACACGTCAGGTTGTTCTCGCCCACACTTAAATACGTTAAGCTCATCAAGTGCCTACAGGATTTTGTTTTGGAAAAAGATAATATGACACCATTATGATTCATCAATTAGAACATTTTCCCCGCAAAAAGATTTTGGGAGCCAAGTAAATAATTAGCTTGTTTTTTGTGTACCCAATCGCCCGCGGAAGGGAGGCCAACTGATTCGACTGAACAATGAGTTTCTGGAGTTCCCTTAAAAATCCTATTTCGTTAGGCAATGACTCAAGCTTGTTCTCTTCCAAGTCAAGTACACGGAGTTTCCTCAAGTTACCAATACTAGGCGGCAGTCTCTGCGGAAAAATGTAAAAATAAGTCATTGAAGACATTGAAGGGATGCAATGTATCTTGGTGTCTCGAAGCTCGTTTCAATAATAAGTATATAAATATTTGAAGAAAATGAATTGATGAGAATGAAGTAGTAATTAGAAACCTTGAGTGAGTTGTTAGACAATATCAAGACTTCCAATGACTGGAGACATTGGACGTCATCGGGGATCTTTGTGAGCTGGTTGGTGGCCAGGTTGAGTTCAACCATGTTAGTCCAAGTGCCAACGTCCAGGGGGAGTGCAGTGAGGAGGTTCTCCTTCATGTTGAGCTTCGTCAAGTTTTTGGCTCTGGAGAAGATCCCGTAGCTGTAAAAACATTCATGTTTGATTAGGGTTGTAATATGGAAAGGAAAATTATAATTAGCATAATAAATTGCAAGGTTTGCTATAATATCAAATCAAAAAATAAAACCCGAATGCTGTTTACTAATTCATATTTAATGAACACAAATTAAATGAACACATGAAACAGAAATATATGCGTACCGTTAAATTTCTTATATCATCTCCGACAACACGGATGCGATTGAATCGAAGAAAGAGCGTTGTCAGCGAGAGGAGTTTGTAGACGACTTCAGGAATCTCACTTAATTTATTATGTCGTAGGTCGAGAACTTTCACATTTTTCAGGTTCGCAAGTGTGTCCGGAAGACATGTCAGAGAGTTTTCGTTGAGTGCTAATGTTTGTAAATTGACCAGATGCCCCATTTCAGAAGGGAGAGTGACCAGCTTGTTTCCATACAGATAGAGTTCCACTAGATGAGTCAGTTCGCGAACTGATGTTGGAATATGAGTTATCTACGAAAAAGAAAACTTGTTGCTAATCAACTTTCCAATTTCCGGTGGCACAGAAGCCACAATAATAAAAGTAGCCCAATTGGAGAAAAAAAATCTAAATTATCTCGTGCGCATACTTTAACAGATGTTGACTACTTACACTGCATTTGCTGAGATCAAGTCGACGAAGACCTTCATCCTTACATTTTACAAACTCTTTGGCAACATCTAAATCCGCCTGGATTGGTTTGTTCTTCTTCGCAGTTGGTTTCGGTTTGTTGGATTCAGGGTGCTTCACCGTCACCACTTTAGGCCGTGAGGAGGCGTCAGTTACTGCGAGCGAACCAGCCGACAGCTTCTTCTCCTGCTTTCATTCCACATTGCAAAATAAATACATTTCCCAAAATTAATTATTAGAAAAGAACCATAGATCCAACAAATCTTCCCACAAACAAAATGATAATAAGGAAACAACCTTTGAAGAAGTCGACACTGTCGTGCTCTCCCTTTCCGAAGACGACTCCGGCATCTCAATTGTATTCTCCGTGTCTGGTGAACTAGGACTAGGACTTGCCGTACTAATAAAAAAAACAAAGACAAATTCATATCAATTTGCATATATTCTCAGGCTTATCTTACATAGTAAAAATTTAGAAATAGGTTAGAGATAATACGGTGAACATAAATTTTTAGCTAGCTAAAATTTTTTAAGGGAAATCTGTGAGGAAAGAATTTAGCAGAGGAATGATGGAGCATCTATGCATACCCTCCACCCGCGTTTTCCCCCCGATAATCTGCAAGCCTTTCGGCTGCCGCACTACTCTCAGCCGCTCTACTCTTGCTCGCTCTCTTCATTTATTGTCGCAATG
>JAHZNF010003924.1:0-21551 GCA_027744215.1 Troglopedetes dispersus | reverse complement strand
TATCAGGTATAGAATTAAAAATTTGGCAGGTAAAAGATTAAGGTAAGATACCCAAATTACCTTACCTTTACCTTACCTTCAGGTATTTTTACCTAAGATAATTATCTTGACCGGACTCTGATCGTTGGAATATCATCATTAGTTTTAGTACGATTTTGGTCCAACTACAAATCTCAACAATTTGTTCCCAGTATTTGGAGACACTAATGATGTCAAATGATATATACTGCGAATTCAAGTAGTACTGCGCACTAGCTTCTGAATAACTGCAAATTTTGTTTACATGAACTCGAAGAATGAAGTTGGAAAATGTCATCCTGCACTTGAGTGAAATTTAATCTCACCTTTGATCTTCAGATCGTAATGAGTCACCGAGAACGAGAAGCCAAATCAATGTACAATTTTAATTGGAACACAGTGAGGTCAAATGATTACGATTATTTTACTTTCCACATCAAAAATACCTTATTATATGACTTCGACTATTGTTCAATATTTCTGTTCAATTTCCATTCTGCTGTATCACGTAACCACCCCTGTGTGCACACGTCTTTCCTTTCTTTCCCATGAGGGAAGGCGTGATGAAAAGTTCTCTTTCAAAATATTATAATAATAAAAGTAGCACACAAAACTCTGACTTGAAAGGAACATTAGACGATTTTTTTACGTCTTTCTCTTTTATGTACACAATCAAAAAGATATTTTTTTTTGTCGTGTGCAAATGTTGAAACACGTTGGCACATCAAAACACAGGCCATGTACTGCTTGTCATGTTTCCACATGATATTTACGTTCAAGAAAGAAATATCCTTCGTGTTGTAGCTATTCCTTATCTCTTATCATGAATATCAAATAGTTGTGTCTGGATTTATTTAAATTTTCTCCTTATGGATGACTCTGCCAGGAAGGGTATGAAAAGGAATCTGCATAACACGAAAATGTTTAAACTTTTTTCGACATTCACTTCACTAGTAAATTACACGGTTCTACTACATTGTACATGTCTCCAAAGAAAGGAGTGAGAGAGAGAAAAATAAAGTTTTTTGAAGAAAAGAGGAGAATAAAAAAATATTATATGCGAAATACAAGCAAATATATTATTCTCGGAAATAGTTTCTGCACGACTCATCCTGCCTACCAACGCACGTCGGTACCATGTCCTCGTGATGGAGGCAGTACGATGGATCGCTGCTCTCCAACATATTTCGAATGCCAGTTCCTCCTCCTTGTACCTTTGCCGAGAGAGATGCCTTTTCTTGTTACTTGAGCTACGGCGAAAACTTAATGGCTATTTAACAGCCAGTCTTTGTGGTAAGCCTTGTTTTGCAGAGTAATAATATCTGTGCTTATGGTTTCTAACAGGAGGACAGTGGGCAAGTCGTGCTGGGAGCTGCTTATAGTCATGAACTACACAAAAAGATTGGGAAGAATTATGAAGGAAGAGAGAAAAAAAGTTTTGCTGGTTGGATGGCAACGATATAATTTTAAAAGGAGCTTCTCATCTTATCCCGAATCCGCTTTTTATCTCGTGACATTGTGCACATAGTCATTTGAGGAAATGTGTAAACTTAAATGAAAACATGTAAAAAGTATGAAATGTAATAATATTCGAGAAGATGCTCACACTCGTTCCTATGCAAGAAGAAAGAAATACTTTTTAATAAAAACTTTATAATTTAATCTTTCCTTTCTTTGCCTCCTTCTTCCATATATAATGGTTGGTTTTGCAGGAGTAGTGTTTGTATCTGCGGAGATGTGTAAGCTCCATTCGACTCATTCCGCCTTCTCTTTGGTACGGCTGCGACTCTGCTACTCTACAAAGTTATACATTACGACCAGAGTTTGCCGGCGGAATACTAATTGTCAATTGTGATAATCGCAGTGTACATGGACGAGTAAAGAAGAAGAATACTTATATTTTTTTCTTCCTTGTCTCCACATCTTTTCTGCCTTACCTTTCCTTTCTCATTACTCTTTTTCTACCTCCGGTCTTTTCTTCGCCATCCATTTACCAGGCCAGGAGGAGGAAAGTGAAGAAGACGCAAAACCAAAAAAAAGTTTAGCTTAAGTGTAGTGACCCTCCGGCACGGCTATTATGGTTTTGCTGGCATGACGCTTTATTTCTCTTTTTATGAAGCGATGAGCATAGCGCTTTTTATTCTATCATTTTCATCTCTGTCCATGTATATAACAGCTATGTACCAAGAATAGAACTTCGCAAAGAAATGCTGATGCTGAAGAAAAGAAGGATCCTCACTAACTTACAAAATATTAAATTAAGTAAATCTGCGTAAATGTGTCCTATGCATTTGATGCCGTCTTTGTAGTGAGAAGTGAAGAATGAAATGTAAATTAGAGCAGAATAGTCGCACTCACGCAGCAGTATAGTGTATTTTAAATGTTCAAACTTTGAATTGCCCGCGTTCAGGTTGATAAAAGTACAAACCAGATGGTATGTTTGTGATCAGCTCGATGTTGATTTTCAGACGATTCTCCACTTGATAGACCAATTGCTCACTGTGTAAAAGTTGCTTGACCTTTGACCGGAAGGAGTGAACTTTTTTTTAGCCAATTAACGACCTTTTCCGAGCTTTGTTTACCTTTCCTGTGGGTTTCCCAAAGAAATGTTTGAAAGATATTGACTCGCTGTCGAGCTATCCGTTCGGACGGTCGGAAGACCTGCCGAAATTCAGGGATGATCTGTATGACAAAGGGCAAAATAAGTTTGATGGACGGTTCTTGTAGAAGAAGGAATTGAAGTTGTGGTGCGACCGATTTGAGTATCATCATCACTAAAATGTACAATCACCACGGAGGAGGGACACAAAGTCATGTGCAATCGAGTGCCTCTGAAAAAAAATTCGGTTTGCATGAAAATCTAGGGAATGGGCCATTAAAGCACTCCTCACGTATCATGTAATGCCTCCCATATTGTATTGGTTAAGTGGGCTTAACACATTTTAATGGAATGGAGAAGAGGAAGTCGTTGCATCAATCGCATCCACAATTCAACACTGACACCAATATTGTGCAGACACTTCTCACTAATAACAGCAGCGCACGAAGCAGATAAGCATGCATGCTGGCATGTTATGCAGTAGTAGTATAGATACTCCTACGCCCAAGTATGCAAGCTAACTCACGTCAAAGTAGGACTTCTTTCATTATTCTGGTGCAAAAAGGGAAGCATCAGATATGGAACCACGTCTGCCATATTAAATACCATTGCGGAAATAATAGAAATGTACGAAGGGACCCACCAAACACTTCCCGGAATTAACGGCTTAATGGAAAAAAGTGTGAAAGGTTTAGCGACGAAAAAGCGTTGAGTACCACATTCCGCTCTGAGTTTTGTGTGGAAAGCAAAAGAATCTCCGAGGAAGAGCAGAGACGATTTTTTTAATTTTTGTGCGGTGACTCTGTGTTCGAGGTCTTTCTTTTATGAAGGCAAAATTCATAAAGGAGCTTTGCCCTTGTTAGACCTCTCCTATAACTATCATTAGCAAAATGACTGGGCGATCACATATAGATAACCATCATGAGATTGTTGTGATGTGATGATCAAGATGGTGAAGATAATACCACTATACGTCCCTTGAATTCAAAAGATTTTTTTAGTTTTGTTTTGCTCGAAGCACTTGAATGAAAGTCGTGCTGCCTAGAACGTCCTGTAAAACAGTCCTCTTTGTTGAATAACATGTATTTATTATTCTTTTGTGTTGTTGTAGGTATGCATCTATCTATATCAGGGTGAGTAGCACTTATAACGTGCTTTATATGTTTTTCAAGGAGTAAAAAAGAAGTCAATAATTTTTGCATTCTTTCATTATTATTATGGTAACTAAGGTATATCATTTTGAGGGGAAAAGTTGGAAAACCACTTTTGCTTTTACAGGAGAGGGCGTGCATAACTTTATCAGGCCTCACCAGTTCAGAAGAGAGTGAGTCAGGTGGCTGTATCCTTCTCTCATTCATTTCACGAGGAAGATGATGACGGTCGTCATGGTGGTGATAGATGACTTTGATAGCCTGCAGATAATTTTCTGAGAGGTGGCAGTATGGTGGAGGCACCATGTGTTTTTTTTCTTGAAGAAAAGGTCTCTTCATTCTTTTTTATTTTGTGCGAAAAGAAGTGCGGAGTGAATCACCCTTACAAAAACATTCTTTCTCTGGTTTAAAGAGCGTCGTCGTGAGTGGTTATTTGTATTCAGGAGGATTTAAATTATTGATAATGCATGAACAATATTGTATAAACCTATCTGAGTTTGAGATAACATGAAACAAAAAAATGATGTGACGGTCGTACTATGTAGCTGTTCAGAAGTACTAATATGTTAGCGAGTCGGCCGATCAATCTTTTTTTGAAAGGGAAAGAACACGCGAAACCACTATATCGTCATATGAGTATAGGAAAAAATAACAATGAAATACAAAGTCTCCTCAGCGATAATATTTTTATGCGGATGCACTTCACCTATGAAAGTTTTTTTTTTCGTGTCGAAATGGATGAAATTGGAAACCACTATGATGCGGGACTTGTACGTATGCTCCGAATCGATTTGCTTAAGTGTTCAACTGTGCGTATTCAAGACTTGGGTGGCAAGTCTAGAAAGGGATTTTTGCAGGAAATGGGTAAGAAATCTTATTGCACGCAGCACAGTCTAGGACATGCTTTTTTTATCTAGAAGAATGTTTCTGGTAATGTCTCCGTGAAGAAGATTCTCTCCTAAGTTTTCAATTCGTCAAGTTGCTCGTAATGAAAAAAAAAGAATTCATTTGTTAGTCATCCACTATTCTGCCTGACGTGATGGTGTGCGTGTGAGCAACGCGAGCAGCATTTCATTTCGAATTTTGAAGCACTCCCAATGCATACCGACGAGGCGGGAAAAGATGTTCTTTAGTGTGCTTGCAAATTGAGACGATATATTGAGATTCTCACTCACACTCTCATCATCATTCTCAAACATTCCTCGACCGCTCCCCATCTAAATAATATTATTATTGAGTTAGTCGAGAGTTGGTGATTGCGGCAACGAATATTGGTTTTTCGATGTTCCGCCGACCACAGAAACTTCATCAGCAAGTTGGTCGTTAATCAAGATCCTCATCAGAGAAGAATATATTGTATATATACCATATAGTATTTATGCGACTATATAAGAGAAATTACAGTTGCGCTTTTATTTTTGGGCAATTGACCTGTATCAAAATACGTAGGTTGAAAATATACACACAAGCATGATGAGCCTCTGAGCGTGAGTAATTTCTGTCAGTTTCACCAAGTTTCAGCAGTCTCATCTTCGGTTGATTTCTTCATTTTCAATTTGTGCTCTGAGAAATTTTGGGGCTTTTCCGTAAACCTCATGTCTTGCAAAAAATGAGAGGATTAAATGAAGGGCACACGCAGGTGATCAGAATTCTTGATATTTTGCCCTAAAGAGTGATTTGCGTGAGGAAATGAGAATATAAGTATTTCTATGTGCGTAGTTTTATAGTATTCATATATTTTGTGTCTCTACAAATTACTTTGCTAATATGAGCCAGACAGAATAAAAAAAGTGATGTCTTTCAAAAAAAAAGCAGCAAGATCTCGTGATTATTTTGAGTAAATATTAACTGTGATGATTTTTCTGCAACATTATTTCACAGGCAATTGCCCACTACACACATATTTTTTTTTTTACTTTGGGCTAAAAAAGCAAAAGTTACATGAAATGTTTGCCTCGCATTTTTGAAACTGAAATGTTTGAATGTGTTTCTGTATAATTCTTATTATCCCAAGTTTGCCGTGTATTAATATGCCTCATTGGTTTGATGAATGAATGCGAAAAACGTAAAAACAGGCTTGTTCACATTTTGCTTTCTAGTTTTCCCTTTTTTTCTCTCTGTCTAGTTTTCCTTCGTTTGTTCGTGCGTATGTCAATGTCGGTAGTGGAAGATCAGTAAATCAGTAAAAATTTCATTCAGAAATTTTTTTTTCATCTCCTTCAAAAAACATTGTTGATAATGTGAATGCTCTGTTGTGTGCAGTAATAGTATACGGGGTAATTTAGTAGGGACAGGTCGAATGGTATGACTCCTTTTTTTTCAAAATTTGTTCGACGTCGGTAAAAAATGGCTATAAAGGCTAAAATGCTGTTGATGCTCATAAACATGTTTATAAACTTAACAGGTTTAGTCTACTAGTCTACTATGTTAGTAATGTTGTTACGCATGGATGTGTGTGCAAGGAAAAACGAAGATGAAAGATAATATTGTTTTTTTTTGTATGCCGCTATGTGTACGTGTACACGTAGTAGTAAACTGTTTATTGGAAGAAATGACACAAAACATGCAAAGAAATTAGCTGAAGGGCAGAAAAGAAGATGGACGGCGCGGCGAGAGAGCATGAGCAACTTGCAAAATCGTTTCCCTTTCTTTTTCCTTCAGACTAATGTTTACTTGTAAATGATCACGTATTTCATGAACTCCGTAGTGTTGTGTTGGCTGGCATGGCATACCTTCCAAATAAGTGTACAAAATCGTAGCAACATGCAAATTCACGATGTGCTGTGTGCGCAAGTGTTTGATTTGTTTTCAAATGAGACATGCAAATTGTAAACAAAAAGGAGAAAAAAAAGTCCTCGTAAATATTTATGTGGTGCTTCACCTTTTTGTTACTGGCGTCTCCTCTGAAGTATCATTACTGTGCTTTGTTCCGCTTTTGATTGTCCTAGTCAATTTAAAAATTATATTTGTTCAAAATTATTATTAACAAGTTTTTTTAAGGATGAAGTCTCATTTTTTAATAAGAAAGGAAAAAGGGCTAAAAATGCTTCTGGCTGATTTAAAGTGTTTCCCAGAAGGTGCCTTTCAAAACATTCTTCAATGGTTGTGGTACATTATTTCTTATTAATGGACTAACTTCATTGGATTTTATCAATTGATAAAAAGAAGAGAAAAAAAGATTGAGGTTAATATCGTTTAGCCAACTGTGGGTTCTATGAAATGCAGTCAACCCTTGAGTCCATTCAGATTATCTTGTTTCTGCCAAATATTTCTTGGGATTTGTCGTGTTCTCCTTTATGCGAAAAATTATTGGGTAGCAAATTGCAAATATTTTTCATCCACCTCATTTATTATGTCCAATTTTTGCCCCTGAAAGCCAACAAACATTTAGTCATTTTTTGTATCCCTTTTACCAAATATCCGATCAAGCCCAATTAATGAGGCAATTTAAATCAATAAAATTTTGGCATGTGAGGCAACAAAAATTTAGCAAGTAATAAATAATTTTGATTAATCAAATTTTGGATGTCCTCCTTTTTTTTCAATGTAACGAGGTAAAAAAACGCAATATACTTTTTCACAAAAAAAAACGACAAAATGAAAGATAATAAAGCCTTGCACCACCGACCAATGCACTTACCCTGAACATAATTCACCATCAAGGTTGAATAATTCTGTCGAAAAATTGACACTGATCTGCAAAGTGAATATTTATTCCCTGTAAATAAATTAAAAATTGTGTAAATTAAAAAAGTCGCAATATATTTATATATGCACACATTCAAGTAAACATGTTGTTTCGCGGGAACAAACAAATCCAAGACAGGTTGCACCTAATCAAACTTCATTTATGAAAATGGCAGGCACTCATTAGCTGAGCTCACCTCCATAAAAATATAATATGCAAAGATGCAATTATATATGGAATCGGGTCAAGCCCAGCCAAAGTGAAGTGTGACTTCACAATTAGAAATGAAAATGCACCAACACATTGGAAGTAGTTAATATTATTTTTAATATAATTTTAATAATAATCGTTTTTAATCTTTACAAATTAAACCAATGCATTGTTATAGTTGTAACTGTTATATTATTATTATTACACAATGGAAGTATATATATATATAATCATATTGTTTATGTATGTGTGTATATATTTAATTTGCAAATACGTTCATTCAAATAGCCTAGTGGTATGGTATCTCCCTCCTCATTTTTTACAACCTACTAAAGTAAGTAGTAATAGTAGAGAACTATGACAAGTATTCATAGAAGATTTTTTTAGTCAAAAGAATATTGTAGTGTAATTAATAATTAGTGTTTATAATATGTATGTAAGCATTTAGGTATGTGTATATATGTTTACATACATTTTAAATTTACTTAGAATAATTGTAGTTTGGATTTTAGACCTTATTTTACATATGCAAGTTGTTAGCAAACAAGATAGATATTTTTAAAGTTTTTTAAAGGAATTCAGAGCCCATTCGAATAAGAAAGTATTATAATAATGACTCAACAATAAAAAAAAATCCTTTTCAAGCAGGTGTAACCAATCAAATTGCAAATGTTATCATCATACACAAATTGAGATTTATTTTTTTTGCAGAAATAAAATTCTTTCCTAAAATAAAAGGGATCTAAGTAATCAATTTTTGAAAAAATGACTCGTAAAACAAGCGTTTCACAAAAAAAAAGATTGATACAATCCATTGCAAACATTTCAATCAAGCTGAAGATTTCAGGAAGCTTCCTTCTATCTCATGTGTAAAGTTTCTGGTCTCACTTAAATTTTATTCGTAGTTAAATAGATGAAGTACACATATCTGATTATAGTCTGCCTAATTAAGTCAAACGGAAGTACACCCTTAGTGAATTTAAGTACAAAGGTGCAACAACAAAGTTGGCCTACTTCAATCAGTTGAAAATCAGTAAAAATCGCGTTTGGTGATTGCATCGGGCATTTTTTTCCCACATTTCACAAAACCTAATCAAAGCAAAAGAGTAGTCGAGCATGAAGGAATTAAGTACCCAATAATATTCATGAATGAATCTAGTAGTAACTGAGTGCATTTATTTCCGGTGAGTTGCACTCCTTTCAAGGGTGATGAACATGGTCAAAACTATGGACGAATGTATAATATTGAACAGTGCACAAAAAAAGGAACTACACAACCACAGTGATTCTTTCTTTATTTTTTCGTTTAAGCTGCTAAGCAAAGAACGTTTATGTGAACGTTTAAAGTGTGAAATCTTAACTAACCAACTGCAAATCGCTGATTGGAGTTCTGCTTCACAATTTTCAAAAAATGTGTTATTTGTAATCTCTGTAACTCATTTCTAGTTTTTTATCTTTGTTATTGTGCTTGCTACTAATGATGAGACACGTCAGTAAGCTAAAATTACTATGTATGTTATAACTATGCCGTAATAATGCTATTTTTTTACATTTTAACACTATAAATACACTGTACTGCAATGTTATTATTTTTTAAGGAAAAATGGAATAGTTTAGTGGGCAATTGAAAAGTAATTTTAAGTTGCTGCCGTCACTTCAATTGTATTACTTCTGCACACGCTAGTGTAATAACTGAAGCAAATCATTTTCAAGCACTCGAAGCAGACTCTATCCTGGGTTCAGATTTCAAACAAGAAGTGGTCTCCTAAAAACAAAAGTTTCTTCAATTAACATTTTTCCTCAACCATGTCTATGTATACTAGAGTACACACAGAGAAAAGGAACGATTCCTGACGAACCATGCCTGGAGCTAAAAAAAAGCTTGTTATGTATGTGAGCCACACTGTTTTTGACAGTGGATTTTGACCATGAGAGTAGTACACTGTTGTTTATGAACCTCGTGTAAGCTTGTTGGCTGCTAAGGTTATCCCGAACATTTTGTTTTCTGCAAAAGCTCTAGAGGCAACTCAAGTTCATCTGAGGAGTACAAAGTTGTTCAAGGAAATGGCATAAAAAAAATCATCAGCAAACCACTCAACGAGATTGCTGTAACTGGTACAGTTACGAAGGATTAGCAAGGACGTGTGAAGCCAACCATTGACGGAAAGCACGCACGCACGCTACAGTGTTTTTTTAACAAGGTTTATCTGCTCAGTGGATAATCCAGACAATGCAAGGAAGAAATAACAACCCTTTTTTGCGTTCCATAATAAAAATAAAAATACACTTTCATGCTTCTCGGATGCATTCCTTTGGAGTTAGTTAGTTTATGCAAAATTCAAAACAATCAAAAACTTATCGTATGTTTAAACAATGCATGCTTGGATAATATAAACTTAAATTAGTATATAATTGTGTCCGTAATTATGTACACTATATAAATGTATTTTTAATTTCTGGATTTGGTGTAAACGTATTCAACTACACATAAAACTTTTTTTTAGTTTTTTTTTGAAAATCTAAGTAACCATTTCTTTAAAACATAGTTATCAAGTTAATTAGTGTTGAAATTTAGATTGTAGAGGAGATAAAAACATTTTTAGATGTAATTAAGTTTTAGGTGTTTTTGGTTCTATATGATTATGTCTCGTTTTCATGCCATTGTGACGTAATGTGTGCATGTGTGTAGTCTTCACCAAACCGCCGGCATACCATTGCACTTACACAATGTATAAGAAATATATTATACATACATGTACATCCTCACTAACGGAACCTGGGAAGCACATTTTTTTAAATCCTTTTTTTAAGATTAAAAGTATCTACGTGACACTTTATATCGCGTTTTATAGACACATAAATTTTTCACTCAAGTGAATTTCCACTATTACACACTTCCCACGAAATTCTGCTATGCATACCTTACATTTACAAGAAATGAAACTTATTAATCTGTACACAATAATCAACTAGAGGGTTACGCGAGAGTATCAATACACACACTTCAGAACTAAGAGAATTGTCCAATCTTTTTGGGAAAAATATGTGTCCACTAATTGTTCGGTGTATTCTCTTTAATTGATAAAGCAAAGAGGAAAAACTGAAGTTACTTTTTTAATTCAGTAATAATACCACACTCCATCTCACTAGAAAGCACCAATAAAATACATGTGATTGTTTAAGGAGTTTTTTGCTTGAAAATTTTTTGCAATAATTTTCATAAGTCAAGCCTTATCATTTATTATTTATAGATTATGGATCTTTTAAATTCGAATTGTCACTCAAATATATGTAATATTGTATCAACTTAGAAAGTATCTTAGAAGATTTGTATAAAGCAACTATATCGTCGCTAATTCTCGCCATTCTCGTATTAAATAGTATGATTATCGTGATATATTTTCTTGGGTAACTTGTGAACATACAGAACAGGAAAAGTAAAAATAAACGTATGGCAAGATGAAACTTATGATCAAATCTGTATCATTCTAGTAACATCAACGCTAAGGAATTAAGTGAGCCAAATTTTTTAAGGAATTTTGAGAACAACGCAAGAAAATTAAGCGACACACGTGGCTTACAAAAGTAAATGGAAATTCATAGTGTTATTATATGTAATTTAAAAAAAACTATTTTCTGGAATGATCACCATTACAGTGATGGATAACATACATCACGTTTCTTGCAAACATCGGGATTTTATGAAGTAGAAGGACTACACTGGGACATGAATAAAATGCAGGGTACATGTTGCCGTATGCCACTTGAAACTAACACATTTGTTTGAAAGATGTGCTAACACATGAACTTACATTACATTTGACTTACTCAACAGTGTGCAAAAAATGTTTTAAAATATTGTATTTTTTCAGTTATCCGTTAGTCTATTAAAACCGTCTGGGAAATTTCTGGTGACTGCCTTCGAGTCAAAAATTTTCTTTTTCTTTTCATTTTTTGTTTTACTTTAAAAATTTTCACTGACAGGGTGATATCAATTATTTAGATGCTTGTATCTCGTATAGAGTCGTAGGAATTTATTCGCAAAACGGGTATCATATGAGATGTTACAATTCCACACTTCCGAACTAGATTCATCATATGAAAACGACTGAACATGAAAATGTTTTCCACAAGTAGAGAGGCTTCATCCAGAAAAAACGTTTTTGGATGTGCTAACCACATTTTTGCGATATTTAATCAATGTGGATAAAAATCATTTATTAATTACTTACGCTTGGATTTATAACGCTGATAATATTTTTTTGTTCAAACTCAGAGGATCTCAACTTTTGTCGATTAATTTTTGTTTTCTTCTTGCTTGCAAAACACGCGAAATTGTGGTTATCAACTGATAAACTCTATTGCACCAAAGGACACCTTTGTTTAGCTTTAGTTGAGTGTGGATAGATGATGATAGGATTTAGGCGAAACTGTTGCGCATGAAGCTATTGCATGCGTGATGGAGAAAGCCTCCAAATGACAGACTGATGGCGGCACTGGTGGTCCACATCAAGACCGTAGAACTTGTGATTTTCAATGAGCTAGCTCCATTACAATGGTCAGTGTTGCAGCAGTGAATGTCAAATGACCATTGGGCTATTTTAAATAAAAGAACACAACAGGTCAATTTGGGTAAAAAAAATTCAGACAAGATGGGAGGGGGAGAGTTGCGAATTGGTTTTTTAAAATCTCCATAGGAAAAAGACCACGGGGCAATCTAAAATCCTATTTTAAAAGAAGCAGACAGCCACTTACCTCTTTCTTCACAGTCTTTGGCACAACCGTAAACGACCATAGCTGGAGAGACATACTTAGCGCAATGGGTCATCTCAGGCTCACACTCCTGAAGGTTTGTCTTTGTCAGATTTAAGCATGGCGTCACCGACGTTGGTATATACGTTCCGCATTGATTGCACAGCAGCCCCTGCACCATACTTACCGTCAACACTGAAACAAATAAAGACAGACAATAATAATTATTAGTTCAGCAGACACAAAAGAACCTAACTATTCGACTTAACTAATTCTGCTTTTATGATTATAACAATTCCCCTGTGAATTTAAAGAAACATACGTTATCGCCCCTTAGTTGACCAAAGTTATAAAAAAGATTGGAACATGGTGTACGTGTCCGAATGGTAACAAAGTGATCTTATCTTGATTTAGATAGGAACCATTTAGGCGAGCAATTTGGAATAGCGGTGGAATGAGGAGGTAAAACCTTATTTCCAACTTTCGCGCAATTCCCGTCTTGGCTAGTTTGACATAGTTAATGACAAAACTGTCCCAAGTTGCTGACCATATTTGCCACGATTCAGTGTGGCATAAAAAATCTGGAAGGTAAACAGGTAACCAAACCTTTACCGGTTTTTTTGGAGCACATTATATCCTCTCTTTCTCAAGCGACGCGTAAGAAGTTTGCTTCCCTTGGATGTCTTGAATTATGATGGACCTGTCCCCAATGCCCTTCCTGGACCGTTATTTGCTCTTCCGAGCAAGCAGGATGGTAATGATAGGAGCGGGAACAAAGCAATGATAAGAATAGCAATCATAATCATAATCCTAATGACTTGGATGTCAACGAGAGCAATGGCGATCATAATAATCATCATGGTTGTCGTCAGCAAGTTGTAATATAATCCCTTTTTTCTCCTTTTCTGGCCAACTCCTACAATTACTCAACCCTTGGGAGTACGGATGCAAACGGTTGGAGAGGCACGGGAGATTTCATGCAATTTCCGCTTCCTCCGCACAAAGTTCAAAGGAGCAGAAAGAAGATAGAATGTCAGTTATTATTATTACACATTTTTGGTTCAAGTTACTCGAACATGAATACCCTCTTTTTTTTAAAAAAAAGGCAAAGAAAGTTGCCGTAAAATTATTCATCTTTCTTTTTTTTCAGGGTGGAGAAAGTCAACCGACCAAGAATTTATATAATTTTTTGCAGTGTTCATATATAAGACAGACTAGCTATATCGTGACTATCCGGTTCTACAATTTTTTTTAGTGTAACACTGCTCACCGGAAATAATCCACTTAGATTTGCCCTCGTCAAAAAAAGGAAAAATATTAGCCCTAAAAAATTTGATGATGGTGGATGAGGCTTATGTGCAGAATATTATATATATACAATTTTTTTTACAGGAAATGATGATGATGATTACTTTGGTAAAAAACGGAGAGAGGATATCCATTAGGACGTTTTTATTTCCAGGCATAAGAACATCATCAACCCAAAAAAATATATGAATGCATTCCGAGTGGATCTATGATTGCACCCGAACGAAGTAGCGGTATCAAAGTAATTCCCCTGATAATACCTACTTTGAACATACTTGTTACTAAGGTTGCACTAACATCATCCTGGTTTTTTTGTGTACTCAGGGGAAACCATTCTGAGGAGGAACCACGTTGTCTCCCTCACTGCATTAACCCGTTGACAACTGCTGCCAGAAATGACCCACTCAAGAGGACGCATCCAGTAATTACGTCACATTTACAGAATGGGTAAGACTAATAGTACAGAGGGTGTTTTCAATGTGTGTTCTTATGTCTATATTTAGATTGGGATTTATACCACCACCTACTATATTTTTTTATCTTTCCGTGAATTGAAAACTGGAAAATATGCAAAGGCATGTTTTCATGCTTCAATTTCTTTTATGTCGAACACACTTGAATCGTTCCGGATTACTTATGATTTCCTCTTTTTTTCTCGGCTTCCTTTTTGAAATCAATAATTCAAAAATGCATGGTAGATATTCCTAATATGATGCTGTAAATGTACACAACCAATACTTATCGGATTTTACTGAATTTTAAAATTGTGGCATTAACAGTGAATAAGAGGTAAGCAAGAAGTGCAGAGGTTTATGCACGGTATCAATTATTCACTAAAAATCTAGTGCAGCATTAATTAAAATTGAAATTCATTTGTCCCAACATAAATCAAGAAAGCTGGTTCTCCAAAAGTCTGAGAATGGAATCTCAGAGAAAAAAACACATTTCTTAAAATGAGCAATTATTTCCCACTTTAAAAACAAAAGTTGCCTATCTCTTTGACAAAGAGCTGAAGGAGTGATCACGCTCCGCGGTGATTTCACTTTAGAGAAGAAAGTAATGAAACAAAAGAGCTGATGGGATGAGTGAGCAACTGGACCAATTTGATTCCCTCCGAAATGCATATTAAAGCTAAAAGCTATTTGTGAAAAATGGGAACGACTAAAATGCATGAGTGGGTAATAAGGCAGTAACATTTGTTTCAATGACTCTTTTCCTTTGAATGAGCTACGGAAGCATTTCTTTCCTTTTTTTGCTGACAAAAAGCAGAACTATTTTCTTCAGAAAAGTGTACGACGATATTTATCTAATGACATTGAGATTTTTTTTGCTCTCATTGCCATTCCAACCGTTCGTTTCAGATTTCTTTTTTTTTTTCGTCATCAAAAATTCATTCAACGTTGGAATTCCTCTTAATAATCGAGCCCACTGCTGAGATGTCCTTCGGAATGGAATTCAAACGCGCAACATTTTTATCTATGCATTCACTATACAACATACATCCACATAAAGACTGCATACATCCCGAAAAAAAACTTTCAATCAAGTCCACCTTCTTTATTATGATACTCATCTATTTAGACTACAAAGTTTCCATGATGTCATTGTGAGCTGCGTTTTTTTTCTCCTTTGTGACAAGAAAGCTTTTGTAGTGAGCCTGGGACCAGCTTAAAAGATATCCATATTATGTGATGTATGCTGAGCAGAGAATCCCGTTCCGTGCATCTCGCAAAACTCTGTCTTAAATATTCTCACGGTAGATATTATGGAAGTGCAACTCGGAACCTGAAATGGTCTTAAGACATGATATCCTGCTCGAACAATAAATTTTCAAATGCGAGTGAATCAGTGTAGACGCGGTGCTTAACAGTGTGCTGATTTTCCTATTCAAAGCGGTCACGCTTCAGTTACTCTTTCACCAACCTCCATATTCACGGGTTTTCCTTGTGTGAGTTGCATAACTGTGGTCCTCCAAACTCTCACTTTTCCTCTGCTTCCTCCCAAAATTATGGTAAGTTTGTTTATAGTGAAAATTCCTCTCAACACTCAAACCACTCAGCGCTTTTTTTTTCTCAGCGTAGCCTTCGCAGCAAGCTGGGAAGCACACAATGAGTTTATTTTATTGAATAATAGCGAGAGCGTTAAGGTGCATAGGTATTAGAGTAATATTATTATTACTCCTGCTACCATTATTATTATTATATCCTGTTTAATTCCGCCGTTGTATCACGTCTCGAGATAACTATTGAGATGCACGGTAATGTTTACCGAGCGTGGAGGCCCTTTTCTCTCGTTCTCAGCTTGGGAGAAAGTTCTCCGTGCTTTGGACAAGTGAGGATGTGAGAAGGAGAAAACTTAAATCCAACGTTCCCTCCAGTTTTCCCCGGTTTTTGTTGTTTCCTTCTTCTCTGAAGAGAGACAGAGGAGTTCACGGTGCAATGGATACTAGGCACATACTTTTTTGTTTGAGTTGATCATCTAATGTTTATTGTGATGCCATACAATACAAACAATCCTATTCCTGTCTCGTTACCCTTCCAGTCACATCCATGATGTTGTTGTATGCATGTGCCACGTCCGGGCTGAAAATAATCTGTTTGTATGTTTATGAACTGGGAACACTTGAAAGGACTTTCACGCGTTAAGTAGACAATAGCAAAGTGTACATTAGTTCGTTTCACTATTCACAACGCTTTTCGCTCCCTTTTTCTCTGTCTGACAGACTGGCAATAATTACCCCGCGAGAAAAAAAAATATTTGTTAGCTAGCGCTCAAACCAGCTTTCCACAGTAGTTTTCTCTCTACTGTGACGAAAATCGTCTATTACTGTATGTACATTTACATACTTAACTGTCGTTTTATTTTTGGCCCCAACTACTTCAATATAAAATCCTGTGGAGCATCTACTATTACTACAACTACATAGGGAGCCTTTCTTTGGTGGAAGGTGTGGGCACATTTCACCATCCTCAGCGTCACCCATGAATGTTGCAATTTTGAAAGGAAAATCGGTGGAGGATGGAAGCATATTATTATTGGAGCAGAGACGACAGCGGCACTTCAAAAACTCGGTAAAAAAGAAGGAGAGTAGAGAAAGGAACTTTATTCTGGATTGGACGATAAACCACAAAATTTATCTGTGCGAAAACTCGAGTGAATAAAGAGGAGTCTGGTAGACTTGTAAATAGACTTGCATTACGTGAAAAGTATGAGGCTTGATGGTGGCGGCGGTGCTAGTGGTGGTGGTGGTGGTGGTGGTGTGGCGGTCTGAAAGCAAATGCTATAACTATTTGATCCTTTTTTATGAAAGTTTCAAAAAAAAGTATTAAATGCGCATCGTGATCTTCTGCTTCCCTCTTTCACACACTTTCAAAATGGAAGTAAGCAAATACAGATTTGCTAGAGTCCCGTGATTTTAGCTCACTTTGTTCCCAAACACAGGCTCAAGGCAAAAGCATGCACCTTGTTTGTTCGAGTTCGAGGTATGTGCCTTTTCCCCATTTTCATTCCTCCTCATGTTCTCCATTTTTTTCTGTGGACTACTTTCTCTCCTTTCACACTTTTGGAAGTGGAGCTTCATCCTCACTTTTTCCCTTTCATACCTTTTCTCCCAACAGTGAGCACAAATACTGTCTATTTCCGCCAGAGTCGGGGAATTCAGTGTGTTTTCTGAGTAGAGAAAATTTGGTAAGTGTATGGTTACCGCTCGAAAAAATATACTATTTCGCACTCCTCTTCTCTCTCTCTTTCATTTTTTTTCTCGAGTTGCACACACACAACCAATATCATTGTGGAGAGAGAGGAGGAAACATGATACATATACCTTCTTAGATGTCTCTCCGAAGCCTTACCACTTTCTCTCTGAAAATGATAGGAGAAACGAGAAGACTGTTGTTCTTACCGAAACAATAATGTTCGAAAATAATAGTTTTAATGATAGCGAGAAGAGCCGCCACTGAGTGACTGTGAGAACGGGGAAGTACCACGCTCACTTGAGTTTTTTTTATTGGAGTCTGCCAACCAAAATTTTTTATATGTATATACATATATGTATTCTGTATTTCTATTCACTGACTCGATTGCTTTTTTCTCAGGGTTCATCATTTCCTTTTTTTATTTCAACGAGAAAATTTGTTGCAGTCAGAAAGCCGAGGAGGGAATTCACACTAGACTTACTACTTTTTACTCTTGACAATATCGGTGGCAAAAAAAGGAGAAAAGTAAAATCAAGCGCTTCTTCGAGCCTTTTCACTTGGCGAAAATAAAGGAGGCCGAGAGCTCAACAGAATTCCCAGATGTGCTCACTTATTTTAGACACTCAGCAAGCATATCATTGTATATCATCCTCTGTGGATGTAGTATAATGTAGGTACATAGATACATACGTGTTTGTATGTGGTTGTCGGTACACTTGATAGAACTCGATTAGATTTAGAGTGAGAAAGTAAAAGAGAGTGTCTTTCAGATAATGATAGTGATAAAGATCTATCTGTAACGTCAACAAAATACCTATTTTTTAAAAGAACTTTTTTCTCCCCGTTGCTAAAAAAGAGGGACGCGTTGGCACGGCTAAAATGTGAGCAATCAGGAAAGGAATTCGTTGAAAAACAAGGAGGAAAATTGACGCTGATGTTTGGGATGAGGTGAGGCAGCTGATGCTATTAAAAAAAGGAAGGGAAAATAGGACCAACTAGAAAACAACGGAGAACGAAACGCACATACTAAACAAGTGAGTAATGACATTGCTCATACAGGACCACACACAAAATGCTTTTAACGAGGTCGAGAGGGAAAAAAATGGAGTCGATAAGAAATGTTTAAAGAAGGAAGAATGTTGACAGGCGGACCTTTTTCAACACACGTATATAATTTTTTTTTCCACGAGTTCAGTTTTGATAGACTTCCAACAAAGGAGAAATGGAGAGAGAGAAAGAGCGAGAAAGGGAAAAATAATAATAATATGGCACAGAGTCTTTGTGAAAACTCCCGTTGCAGAAGTTACCCAAACTTTTTTGTGCCCACGTCAAAAAGGATATTGTTATTGACTTTTATAAAGGATGAAGAAAAGCTGTCGTCGTAGTCCTCATCGTCCCAGTCATCTCCATTTCTCACAGATCTCTTTTTTATATTTTTATTTTCTGAAGCAAAAAAAATATAATAGTAAAGTGGTCGGTCAGGGCTTGGAGCCAAAGCTCTTCTTTTTACGTGTTAGCTGGAGTTCGAGTCCTCCTCCATTTTTTCCCCGTCACTAATCGCAACTTAAAATGACTTCAAAAGTAAACATTATTTTGACATCGGAGTTTCCCCTTTTCTACCTTTCACCCCATTGATTAGCTGTCAGCGAAGTGAGAAAAAGAGAAAAATGGAGAAGGTTCTTATTCACACTCCAAAATTCCAGAGTATAATCACCTGCCTGCAATTTATAGGCTTTCCCTCGAACAAAAAATACACATACTTTTCGGCATTCAAGAAAACACTCTCGGGCAAAAATAGAAATATGTGTCTGCACTATATTGTATATGCATCTCCCATTAAGTAAACCTTATTCCGCTCATTTTTATCCCTCACAGGAGATTACTGTAAACACCTGAAATCGTTTCTTGAATGGGAACAGAGCACAGCCGAGGAGAATGAGGAAATCGACTTTTCAAAATACAAAATAGTTGTTCCTCTTATTTTGCATTGGAGAAGTGAATCACCTCAAATAAAAGTTTTTCTAACACCAGAACTCCCCACCTTTTCATGCCAAAGGATAGCAGTGTTTAAATTAAAGGGAGAGGAATGATTTTCCAAAGGAATAATGCACCCCGAGAAAATCCAAGTAAAACTTGAGACTGTTGCGAAAAGAGGAGAAAGCCTATTTATCAGGACTACGAAGTAGTACAATTGTTTTTCGGATTTCTGTCGTTTCTCCGGCCGGCCGTCCGGCCGTGTGCGCTCTAACTGCCGAATGCCTTATTTATTATTATCTTGCCTTATTATCTAACCAAATTTGGCACGTGTCATCATAATGCCCTAACAAGGGGTGGGATTGCTTTTGGGCAAAATCCGTTGAGCGCTGACTTTGGCCCTTATAACGGTCAATTAAGTCGCATTGACAAAATGCAATGAAATTTGGTATACACCTTCCCCGTGTCCCCAGAAGTGATCCTATGACATTTGTGTGATAAACCGTCACGCGCTTTGACGGTTATAACGGTAAACGCGCCATATTCACAAAATGTGCCCAAATTTGGTATACACCATCCTGATGTAACAAGAAGTGATCCAATGACATTTAACTGATACAGCGTCATGCGCTTTGGCCGTTATCTTTTCAGCAAAAACATGCCAAAATTACGCATTGACGATTGCTAATCAATATGATGCCAATGATTAGGCATTGAATATGTGTCACATGCGCAGTAGTTACCAGATGATATTTTATATGCGCAGTTATCACCAGATGATAGATCATATGCGCAGTAGTCACCAGATGATTGATCATATGCGCAGTAGTCACCATATGGTAGAGCACATCCGCATAATTATTCTGCAGTGGAATCTACTTGCTGTCTCATTATATACAGGTTAATTAAGCTTATATTTTGCTAGATATTGATGCACTTCGCAGTCCTCCACATTTTTCTAAAATGTTTATTATAAAATAAAAAATGGAGGTTTGTTGGCTCTCTAGTATTTTGTATACAAAGGAAAGATAAGGGAGATCTGGTGCTAGCTGCCAGCACTCCAGCAGTGCTGCTGCTGCACTTGAAAGGCATACAAGCGCTAGACTTTTCCAATCTAGCAAGTTCCCGTCAACTCCGATAACTGTAAATAGGGAAACTTCAGGGAGAGCCAGCTAAACTTTTATTCTGTACAGAAGAAGAAAACTTAAATAATACATAAAAGATATTTTCGAATGAGAGGGTAGAATAGTTCTCTCTATTTTTTTTTCTCCGACTCCAACTCCTTTCTCTCCATTTTTTGACTCTGTTGTGTAACGTAGGTTAGGTATACAACCACACACACAGAGATACAATGTTGTTTGGCAAGCTATCTAGATTCCTCCTGCTTCCTTCCTTCCTTCCCTTTTTCGCCATGCTCCAGTTTTCCTTTTCAAAACTGTATTATATGTATAAGGTAAGTTTTGCAGTTGCAGCAGCTGTGTGGTAGATACTTTTTTTTAAAGTTTCCTACTTTTTTGCGATAAAGTACCTACGTAAACAAGAGAAAATTAAATGAGTACCTACATTGAAAGAAGAAAAAAAAGTTTTTCAAACATTACAAGACGAAATCATGTGTGAACCCTTAGCATGTTTCGCGATGATGGGAACAACATGGGTTACCATAAAAATGTACCGCCATATTTCTAAATATATGTATGGATATATGAAGATAAAACTCTTGCGACTCAAGTGAGTATTATTATGTATTACTTTTAGTTTTTTATTACCTTTATAAAAAATAATAATAAAGAAGTCGAGGAGGCGGGAACCCTGTCTACCTGAAAAAAAAACTTTTGTGTGAAAATACAACTATTTTTACTACATGGTACACACAACCAAGCTAAGCTCCCGTTTGCATAGGAGAATGGAGGCAGACGTCCCAGTCAAGAAGACTTCTTCAATCCTAGTTTTTCCGAAAAGCTGTGTTCAATCTGAGAGTACCTAACCGTTTCTAAACGATCCCTGACTCGAATGTAAGTGAAGAAGTCGTAATATAAATTAGATGTAAGCCTGAAGTTACCGAGAAAACGACTGGGAAAAGTGCTTACCCTTGTCTAGATTGAACTTTTTGAGGAAAGAAAATGGGACTCCTCTAATCAGTGGATGCAGTCGCAGTA
>JAHZNF010003923.1:0-16561 GCA_027744215.1 Troglopedetes dispersus | reverse complement strand
AACAGAGATCTGTGCATGCGGCATTATACTGAAACTATTTTACTTGGTCTTAAGAAAGATTGCAACGAATTCAAGTGAAGGATGTGTATTTTTTAAAAATTACTTAAAGGTTGAAACGAAACGGAAAAGTAAAAATGTATAAATGTATGGTTTTAATGTTCTATAATTATTCCTGATTGCACTGTTTTGTCACATGTACCAGATAGGTCACATGTCACATGTCAAAGATAGGTTCCATTTTCATGATTATCACCCTAAAGGGCAAACTTTGTTGACGATCGTGAAGATAATGATGACGATGGGACCGACGTAATTTACTTGATTTTAACCAAAACAAACCTTTTTTCCCACGGAAGCACCTTCAAAGTGATATATTTTTTGTTAATGAAAAAAAAGGTTCAAAGTGTACAACTTCCCCTTCATATACGCCTAATTTAGTGAAAATTCCTAACTACAAAGCAAAGTTATGGGTTGCTCGCATTGATGAACGCATATAATCCTAAGCAACTTCAAAAACACAACTCGTGATCACCTCAAGTCAAACAAAAAGGCAGTGGATTTGGTGTCGAACCTTTTGTTTTAAGTGCGTAGCCAGAGAACGTATTTTGTGGTCGGGGTCGGTCTACTGGATAAAGACATCATAAATGCTTTTTCATCCTGGCTTGTCCCTGTCGGAATTAGATCTCTGAGGAAGAAAAACAACTATAGAAGGCTCTTCAGTGCAGAAAATTGTACACCTCTCTCACCATCTCTAATTACTTTTTTTCTCAAACTGTGAATGAATTGTTGAGCGGACAAGACTTGGATGGATAGTTGAACAAGTGGCAAACG
This sequence comes from Troglopedetes dispersus, assembly GCA_027744215.1. NCBI lineage: Eukaryota > Metazoa > Arthropoda > Collembola > Entomobryomorpha > Paronellidae > Troglopedetes > Troglopedetes dispersus. Next base: position 15,730 of record JAHZNF010003923.1, on the reverse strand, counting down.
ATCGAGCTATTTTTCTTCTTCTGGTGCACACATACTTAACTTTGAAGTTGAGCACGTAGGCATTTTGTCAAGACAGAAGAAAACTTTTTTCTCGTCGGGTTTTCCTTCTTCACACAAGTTCAACAAGGACTGCAACATTCGTTTAAAAAAGTGTAAATATGTACACCCGAACATGCTAAACTTGTTAGTACTCTCATGTTAAGTGAGTATGACCAAAAGGAAAAAAAAGAATGTAATAATAATGTTACATAATATGTACAACAAGAGTAATAACATTAGATTCGACAAAAAGAAGGAGGAAAAAAATCTTGGTGTTCTTTCCAGTTGGCATTCCTCTTATCACTTTGAAAATTCATTCAAGAGTTATGAGGCTGTTAGTGAGATACAACTTTATACACTAGTCCGAGTGCATACCTTTCACTTAGATTGCTCTCTCTTGTAAGCAGAGAGAAGTGATAATGTTCTTCTTTCATTATCATTATTGTCACCACATTTAGCCTTGTGTTTTTAATTGATATTATAACTTTATTACTCCTTTTAAAATGTATCTTATTTAGTTGAATTAGTGAAAAGAGTGCAATTACTTTCTTACTCCCAAAGTAGATTTGGTCTCTGGTTTGCTGCTTTTCTTCATTATTATTTTTCCTTATCAAATGTTCATCAGAAGCGCGCCTTGCTTGCCGCGCTTAAGCTTAAAAAATCTTTGCCTCTTCTCAGACATTCAACCAGACTTCCTACTTCCATTCCATAACTATAAATCAGTCAGACCATAAAATTGTTAGACACATTGGGACAGTGTCATAAGAGCGCAGCGACAGATTTAAAAGTTGACAAAACTGTGAAATTTCCAAATTGGTACAAACACGCTGCATTTTGAGGACTTACATACGTACCGAACCGACATAAAAGTATACTGCAGTGAACATGTTCTTCACATTGTTCTTATCTTCGCGCAACTACACACTCATTGAATGAATGATCATGCTTGGCTTCATGATGACTACATCAGTGCCTCCCTAAAACATTGCAGAATCAGGTAAAGGAAAACATGCTATATGGAAGGAAGAGCATGAAGCTGCAAACATGACAAAAAACTATTACGTCATTTTCATTCTAATAATCAACTCGTAAAAGCACAAAATCACAAAAATGCCTGACCAAAAAAAGACGGTGACTGGGTGACTCCGTCACTGACACCGTACGTAACGTATATGTTTTTTCTTTAATTTTTTAAAAGACAAAGTAAAAAAATATCATTTAAAGAATTATATTATGTACTATTTTGGCTCGCTTGAGAATAAGTTATTTTCTCTTACCCTTGAGTATGAGCTTAATCCCATAGATTCTTCACCCTTTCTTCTTCGCCGTGTTTGTCTTTTAAATCCTCCTTGTTTTCCCGACTAATGTGACAGCAACAATAGTTTGTGTACATGAGATGTTGTTGTTTCATGTTGCAGATGTAAGAAATGGATGGAGCATCTCTGTCGTCGCCTTTTTGTAAAAAAAGGTATGCATGTTTTTCCCAGTATTTACCAACAACTTTTTTTTGTACCTAGTCGTCCTCCAATGTTGTTCATGTTGGTGATGATGATGATGATGGTTATACTGATGTTTTGTCGGCTCCTTTTTTCTTGCGACAATCTACACAACTCTTCCTCTTTTTTTTGCTCTTCGACCATTTTGTTTCACTTCTTCCGACATTCATTCAAAGGAAATGTAGGGAAACGTAAGGCACTTTTTTGGAGATGTCTATTAAAGCATTAAAGCTTCGACGAACAGGTAATTTTATTTTGGAAAGGGAGACAAGTTCAGGCAAAAAAAGTGATCTGATTCTTGTAACACTTTTTTCTCAATTTAATTTTCAATCTCACCAATCCTTTTACCATCACTGGTGAAACTTTTGTAACCCATTACATTACTAGAATGACGGTGTTATTGGGCGACGTAATTCGAACTGAAGAGCTCTTTCACATTCACCACAGGAGTTGTAAGCTAACTAGGTCCAGACTAATAACACGACCTATTTTCCGAAATCCTTTAGAGTATGTATGTCTGCAAGGATGTCGTTTGAATTTTGTGCACGCTAAAAAGTACTTGGGCCATTTTATGGAGCATTAAACTGTCTCCGAGGGACCCTTGTCGGTTTCATCAATCAAAGAATGACTGATGCCAATGTTTGCCATGATGAAGCTCAGTTAATTACCTATCATTGTCGGAAATTCCTTATAATTGAAATGACTATATGATTCACATAAGCGTAATGCTTCACGTTCTATGCAGTCTGGAATGAAGGAATGTGTCTTTAGCATTGTTGTAATTAGGAGCGAAGTATTCACGGAAACAACACCTTTCGCACCAGATTTTAAATGTTAATGCACATTTAGCATTCGAATCTTTAAACGTGTTTAAATAAAACCTAAACTTCCAGTTTTTTCTTGATAAACAAATAAGTTTGAATATATTTTTATAGCCTTTTCCAAGCCTTATCAAATATCCTTGTATTCTATGAATTTCTACTTCATTCCAGACCTTTCCTTGTGTATTTCTTGGTAAGTTAACACAATTTGGTTCAGTATTATATGCATGTCCATTACGAAGTCTGCTGAATATCAGAGAGAAACAAATTTCAATTTTATGGGCCTTTTGTAGTCTGGAGAACCGAAGCGCGAGTTCCGACGGCACATGAATTCCTCGAAGCTTTACGTAGCATTCTTAATTGTCTTCATGCTTATGTCATAAACTGGGGCGAGCCATAACTTCGATTTAGTGGAAGCAACCATCAATTATAAACTGATAGCAATAGGTTTTCAGTGTTCACGAGAACATTATAAAAGGAATGAGTCACTGGCAAGTATCAGTAATATTTGTTTTATGGTTGGTTCCATTTAATTGCAAATTGCGGAGATATGGAGGCGGTAAGGAAATATTGCAATCATACTAAACAATGTCTTCATTTTCTCATATCTATGCATTCTGCTGCGCTAAACACAAACAATTTATTCAAAGTCTATCAAACATTGTATCTCGAATTCGCCGTAATTCTGTTTCACATCCAACTGGCAAATTTTGGTTATTGTCAGTCTGCTTGAACACTACTTTGTAATTTATGACAACTTCTCCATTAAAAAATTGCTTTGAACTTTTGTCTTGGAGCAAGTTCCTAGTATAGTATCAAATGTCTTATTGTATTCCCTCCGGACTTTGCTACTTATATGATCATGGCATTGCGCAAAACAAGACAGGAATTGTGTAGGTTGAACCATTTCATGTAACCACACATCTACAACCCGAGAGTCATTTCTCTTCGTCGCCACACTTTACTGCCATCATGCTCGCATGAAAAAAAATGTCACCATGTAACTTTTTAAATCCATCAGATCATCTCATTCGAGAGAAAACACAGTTTGCTGTCTTGTTATTGGCTTCAAGCATTTACTTTATATGTACTGATCGATGCAACACCCTCGGTGCCTAAGCATACATTTGGAGAAATGAAGATGATAGTGGTGACGTGCGAGTTTGTTAAAACATCACAGTCATCAACACACATGCACACTTCTCATAAAAGCCGGATTAATGAAATCCTGATGCCATTATCAGGATTACAAGCAAATGTGTGCATGAATTTTTAGACAAAACAATTATTAGTCTTTACTTTTAGTGGCAAGCATCGTGAAAAGTTTTCCAACAGCAGATCGTGTACCTCAAAATCAATCTGGTTGGCATCTGTGCAGGGTCCAATTTAAATTTCACAATCACAATTAATTCCTCATATTATGTTTGTATTAATAAGCTTACAAGATTTCGCTGATATCAAATTATTGTATGGTGGGTTCCTTCTCTTCAATCACATCCGGCTTCCTTCTTATAAATTATTTATTTTATTAGCTAAGCGCTATTTTTTCCTTCAATTCGGGAATGACGTGAGGAATTTATTCCATTAAAATCTTTTTTCAATCAGTCTATTTTTTACGGAGAATGAGAAAAGCACTCCTGCCGAGATGATAATGAATGACACTGACAATATTTTTCTGTAGTTTGTACAAAGAAAACTGATTCCATTGCATTACCAGTAGCTAAGAGGAGTGATTGTATGCTTAACAAGATCTCTTCACCCTTTCAATGTCAGACCGTAATTGATTCTGAATGGAACTTAGCGACACCCGGGTCACCAGCCCAAGCAATTATTACCTTCTTGCAGCTCAGCATACGCATATAATGTCTGCCTGCATTGACAATGAACCAGACACTGCACAATACAAATGTTCGACGTATTTCTTGTAGAATCATTGACAAAAATATAAGAAGATATTTTGCAGCCATTTATTCCGATTAAGCGTACGAGAAGCATTGTTATTTTTCCACCTGAGAATGTTCATGATTCATTCAGTTTTTTTTTTCACACCGAAGCATGCAGAATTGAAGAAAAGTTTTTGAAGTGAACTCTAACAAATAAGCGAACTTCACCCAAAAATTACTTAACCGCAAACCAATACCCGTATATTTTTCTTTACGCTCCTGTTTTTTTCTTCTTCCTTTTCTTTGATAAAAAAGTATACATAATTCCACCCGCTGGGAAGACCCTACAATTGTGGGTGAACAAACAGGCAAGGTGGGATAAATAAGTACCACTAATAATAATATGTCATCTTCCATTTATGATGTCTGAACTATAGTATCTACTCTGTATTCTAAGTTGCTACTTTGTTCATCATTCTCATCATCATCATCAACTAAATTTGTAGGGATAGGAAAATGGTAGCATTTTATCATCCCGTTTTTTTTCTAGCGTAAGAATGGGTTTGATGATGGCATGGGACGCAACCACCGCACTTGTTTGCTTGCGTGAGTTGCAGCAATATTATCGTTGTCATCTGTCACCGCATGACGCCGTGCTACTGCCACTTGGAACTCCCTGTCCCTTTTTTATACTAACTAGCTAAATTAAGCAACACGAGGGAAGGGTGATGAGAGAAGAGAGATGGGAAAAAGACTCACGAACGGCTAAAGTGGAGGACAAGAATGGCAAGTAAAAACTACCTGCCCACTTCCTTCCTATTTTTTTTTATTATTTATTGGGATTCTCTCTCTTTCCTCAGTGCTCTAACTAGGTACAGGTAGCCAACAATTGCCTGTCATGCTGATGCTAATAATGATTGTGTACCTTTCACAAACAATATTGTAGTGCCAGGGATAATAATGATACTGAGCAACTGATAATGAGCTTATTAGTGGCTTCAGTTGTATTCCTGCGGATGAACAAGTGAAATGAATAAAGGTGACTAAGGACCCTTTTTCAATTCTCCTCTTCCTATTAATAACTTTTTGCTCTGTTGTACTAATCGCAAAAAAAAAATATTTTTTCTGCATGATATTGATCATCAGATCAGATATAAGAATTGGTGAGAAACGTGTCAGCTCACTCGTGATAATTTTTTTTACTCGAGGTAGTCACACAAAGGTGGTTGCTGTTTAACTTTAATATGCCGACGCAGGGCAGATAACATGCATTACTTTTAGGGTTAGTTTGTGCAGGGAAAGCGGACCTGAGATTAGTATCAAGCGGGGAAGTAATGCGGGCAAAACTACAGAAAAAAATAGCTGATATGTGAACAATGCACCTTTAATGATAATAGGAAGATCACGACATGCCACAAACCAGAAACATCCACTTTACAATCTATTTTTGGCAATTACTAAAATGCAAGCATCAAGCGAGGAAGGGTATAAAAATAGTTGAAAGAAATCAATCTTGTTCTTCAATGCATTGTTTGGTCATTTGTGATTAGGCTAATAATTCAAATATAATAGAGCTTCGTGCTTAAATATTAATAGGATAAGCACGTTCATCTCCACAAGAAAAGTGACTTTTGTAACAAGAATTTATGGCTCTTTTACGGGAACTGAAAAATTTATTTTTAACTGTACTCAGAAAACAAATTGCACTCAAGATTGTGTTGCCTTCGTATAGTTAAGCTGGCAGGGAAGACCACAAAATAACACACCAGCGATGGGATGAAAGAAGTCGATAATTTATTTTCTTTTTGGTAAAATTGGACTGCGCAGTAATCGATGCGGTTTCTGCATGCTTGACTTCTAGCCGCAGATGAATCGTGTGAACACAATTCGTAAGCATATTCAAGAGCTTCCAATCAACAAACCCTGTGGAGTCTTTCTATTTTAACGGTCCTCCTTTCGTTCTCTTAAATGCAGTCTGCCTATGTGTCTACTTTGACTTCAATTTATGTTTCGAATGACAACTTTTAGTGGGAGCAATTGTGGCAACATGTGTGCACCTGTGTTGGCATTCGTTTCTCTCAGATAGGTACGCATGTGTATGACAATAACACGGGTGACATAAATAGCATTTCAAGTCATCGGTCACCACCATTCTCCATTATGAGGCAATTAAAGCACATTTAATTTTCTTTTGACTTTATTCTTAAAAACTTTCCATACAACATGCCCCGTTCCATTGACACTGGGTTTACAATTGCACTCCACAAGAAATGAAGTGACGGTGCTTATTGCTGAATACAAGAGTTGTTGTCTCCTCCACCTTCAAACTTTCCATCTTTCTGAGCTTACTTTTGTCTACAAATTGCTTGTTCACTCTTCCCAGATGCGAGGTAGTATAACTGGCTCTAATAGTCATTACTCATATTGTCCTAGCAGGCGTCTACCTTTGCCCTCACATTGGGTTATGATAGGCATCACTTCTTTGTTAATTTGATAATAGATCTCTGTTCATAGCCTCACTAATTATAAAACGCGCATGCATTTTTACACACACACACTCAGTTTTTTTTCTTCAAACAGACACATGTCATTAAGTACTTTACCTCACACACAGAAACCAACGACCGTGTCATTGTCTCGTTCGGTGATGTTGCGTGGACAGCGGGTTATGTAATGTATCACGGGATAAAATTAATGGTGGTGATGATGATAGTTTGTTTGAAAAAAGTAAAATTCACACCGTTCACTCACTCCATTATTATCATCACCACAACAGATACTGCCTCATCATCAGCAACATATTTGCTCACCCATAAAACATTTTTTTCTCGTCGGCAACACATGCATGCATGCATGCATGGTATTAGAGGAGAGAAATGGGAGACGAGACAAGAAAGAGCGAGAAAAAAAAGTAACTACTAGAGTGCCTATGCATTTCACATTCATTCATTAACTTTCTGGTAACATCCAAGTGCTTTTTCACGCTTCGTTTCCTTCTATAGCCTCTCATCGTCATCCTTCTTGTTTTATCAAAGCTCTTCTTGGGTGAGGCATGATATGAATGAACCATGAACTCCATGACGATCATGAGAATGAACAATGAGTAATAGTGAACATGTGAACAGATGTAGCTAAAAAATACATGTTGTCTTAAAAAAAATTCTTTTTAACAGAAAAAAAGGAAGACCAGAACTAGTAGGTAGTCAGGTAGGACCAGATCAAATACAAAGAAGAAAAAAATACTTCTTCAGTTACAAAAATATGAACTGTTTTTTTTTATAAAACGACATCACCACTGTGCATTTTTTGTAGGGGTTATGTTATACATATAGTATGAATAGCATTGTAGTTTAGGTTGTGGGATCAACCCTTTGATATTTTTAGTCATCATCATGATCAGCCAAGAATCCCATAAATACAATCGACAATGTAATTTTCATTAGTAATAAACTACAACTCTGAGGCATCCTCGACAATTAGTCGGGATTGAAAGTGGAAATTAATAATAAAAAAGGATTCAGCGGAAACCCAACAAGCGTGAATGATAAAGGGGGTCCCTTGTTCAGGAAAAAATAAAATGGAAACAAGAAGGAGTACATGAATAATTGAACAATCTTTGTTATTGTTTTTGTAATTTAATTCTTAATTTAACGTGTTCCTGTCTTGTGGTGGGGAAATAGCTAAACATTTAAAACAAAAACGGATGGCACAGCGGAGAAGCACTCGTGCGACTTTACTAATTTTATAATTTGTAATGGAATCATTGAAATGTAACGTGAAAAGGAAGCTAATTGGTGAATTAATAGCAAAGTACAGAAAGTAATAAAAGTCGATTTCAAATGACCACACTCAAAATTCAATCCACATCATGCTTATTGGATTCCCTTGTGTAACACGTCTTATCAGCAAGCAATAACAATAAAAAACAAGTTAGTTGATAAATCATAATAATAAAAGTGATAATTAATGAGAAGGATTAACTTTTCCACTTCAGCGTCAGTGACCAAAGCAAAGGTAGCGTAATGGTTTTGAGCGCAACCGGAACCTCAGTGAATGTCAGATGATGATTTCTTCTGCAGGCAAATTAATAATCCTTTCATGAAGTGATTCGAACAAGCCAGCGTTTTATGCCAACGTCAATTTTTACGTGATTGTTGGGTAGGATTTGTGGACACACAAATTTTCTTTTCATGTGCCAGTGCTGCTGCTGCTGCACCTTAGACTAGTTTTTTCTTTTGGATTAGTAATCTTATATTTTTTTGGCGGTGATTGATTTTTTTTTAGTAAAAAGTAATAATTTTGATGCAGACACACAATATATTTCTCAGAACTACAAAAGAGAAAAAATGACGGTGAGCATGAAAACTTGTGAGAACAGGTAAACTAAACAAGTCGTGTATGTACGAGATAAAAAAGATTTAATAACAAGACAACAAAAACCACTTTTTTGTGCCCAAAAAGTCGATAAAAATGAAAACAATATAGTAAATGGTAGGAGACTATAAACGCCATACAATAATTACCCAAAATGATCATACAAATGTAAACATAATGACGATAAATTCATATTATTATTTATTTATTTATGGGAAAAATATAAAATGGCATGAAAACCACTTTATAATTTTATATCCGTTTAGTGGTGTGGTAGTGGAGTGGTGTGAGCTGGTTGTTGATCTGTCTGGGTGCCTAGATGTCGATGATAATTGACTATGTAAAAACGCAGCAACCCCCACCACAAACTGCAAAAAGCAACCCTTTATCATTTCTCAAAATCTTACCGGACTATATAAAATCATAATCATGAAGGAGGAAGATGAGTGGTACATTAATGATAAATAATAATATGAACAAGTGGTACAATTTTTTTTTCACTGTTTTGCCCACACAACACATGCATATGTGTTTGTACATATATGCAGCACGAAAATTTAATAATACTTAATATTACATGAATTGAATTGAAAAAAAAAATAAACGCAAGCGTCTTTCGTTTCAGTTTAGTTCAACTTTGCTCATCGTTAGTCAGTTCAGCAAGCAAAAAAGTAGTTGTAATAAATATCTCCCAGAATTACAACAAGAGCGATTTTTATTTTCCAAAATGATTTTGCTTGTGTTGCTGCTGACGCTAATGTTTTTTTGCTTGTGATGATGATCCGATCATGAAATTATATATTTGCACAAGGAAGCGGAGGAAAAATAGGGGAAAATGTGAGGCGTTTTGAGAAAATGAAACACTTTTAGCAATGATTATGTGTTTCGCGGTTTCAAGTGGTGCGGTCTTCTCTTTTTTTATAAAGTACGAAAACACAATGAAAAGCAGTCTGTGAATGATGAGATAGTTACGCTGCAAAATGTTGAAATTAAGAATAACGTTGAAGCCACCAGAAAGTCTCTCCTTGTTTTCTTGCTGGGGCTAGTTTATTAGTCTGAGCTCTCAACACCATGAAAAAGGATTTCCAGAATTTTCAAGCACACAAAAGAGCCAAAGGAAAAAAAGTAGCATTAAATTTATGCCATCATTTTTTAAAAACCATTTCATATGTTGAATATAAAAAACATTTTTTGTCATTTTAATTGTTTTAACCTGAAGTGGCTATTATGCTAATCCTGTGTCGAGTGGTTGGCGAAGAACTCCTCACGTAAGTTCAGTTAGCCTTGTCCAAATATTAATTTTTACTGATGTAGTAAGCATCCCATTAACATTTTAGTTAAATAGGTAAACTCTTATAATCATTTAATTACTTCTACTTCCACGTCTTTATTATGCAAATGATTTATTTGGTTCAACCTCGTCATTGTCCATTTAACTGTAAGCATCCCATTAACATTTTAGTTAAATAGGTAAACTCTTATAATCATTTAATTACTTCTACTTCCACGTCTTTATTATGCAAATGATTTATTTGGTTCAACCTCGTCATCGTCCTTTTTTTGCTCCCTCCCACACCCGAAGGATTTGCTTAACTTTCATAAATAATTCAAAACCCTGATACAAACACATAATATTATTTGTTAAGATTACTTGTGTGTGTCGCGGCCGGAAATATCTGCCAGACTTGTAATTATTATGAGTAGTTAACAAGAGGTAAATAATCCTCAGAAAAAAACTTTTTGTTGATACAATAAGCCTGTAATTTTTTTTGGAATGGTATAATGAAGGGATATGGTTGCGGGAAGGGCACCTGACTTGCCACTGTAGACAGGTAAACTGCACAACAATGGCATCAATAATTACACAAACCATCAACTCACAGTGGAGGGAACAATACCACCTTTTAAAATTACACATGCAAGTTCTAAAAATATTATCATAATATGTCGATACGCACACCAAAAACAAGGGTTGACAAGCATCATCATCATCAAAATACAATATATTCACCTTTTGGTTGAACAATGACAAGCGTTTTTTTTTGTCAACTGCCAGAGAGCAACCAATCCAGAGTCAAATGTAGCTTCACAACGGTTTGTCAACTGCTTTTGCCTACCTTGACTATAGCTGAGTTATCAGCTTTTTTTTACCTTGTCAATTTTCCGTTTCAATGTCTTGTTAAAAAAATTATTTAAACAATATTGGTGTCGTAATGGTGGAACCACTTATGAATTATAATGATGGTGAGTAACCAGCATTAAAAATTTGTTTCTTTATTGTTTGCCTTCCTCAGATTGGGTTTGTCAACGACGAGTACACACCGTCGTCGCCGTAAATCACCTCATTGTCTACTTCGTTTGTATTGTTGTGTAAAAAAATGCTGATGATGTGATAATGATATGAAGTATCATTACATCATTTTATTATTATTGCACCTTCTTCACCATCACCAAAAAAATATATAAAACTACGTGTGACCTCTTTCTCTATGTTGTTTTCACCCGAAGCCGTTTTGCTGCGTACCTACACTTGGTTTACGTCGTATCCATCCGTGAAAAAAAAACAACGTTAAATGGACAATGACGAGGTTGAACCAAATAAATCATTTGCATAATAAAGACGTGGAAGTAGAAGTAATTAAATGATTATAAGAGTTTACCTATTTAACTAAAATGTTAATTTTCACCCGAAGCCGTTTTGCTGCGTACCTACACTTGGTTTACGTCGTATCCATCCGTGAAAAAAAAACAACGTTAAATGGACAAGTTGAAAATGCTAATTTCCATTTAATATGAAAGGTGGAAACAATAAAAACATGGGAAAACGTTTATGATGGGATGAGATGACAATGGTCAAGAGAAATACTGAAAAAAATATGCTTTCATGTGACTCTTCACATCGTCATATTGTTTTCGGTGAAGTGTACCATGTAATGGTATTCATATTCATTCTTGGAACACAAAAAATAAGCAACCATGGACTTTTACGACACAAAGAGGAAGTCATGAAAAAAACTTTATAGTAGCTGCGCCAAGCTTGTAGGAGTCAGTTTATTAGACAGTATTCAAAAGATGCAAATGCTAGCGATCAGATCGCACATATGCATCACTTCAATTTTATTATTTCTGAAAATATTCATACTCTTCCGATGTCCTCCAATGATGGACTTTATGCTTCTGTTTTTTTAGAGTCAAGAGGAGATGAGGTGTACGAAAAGCGGAAAGCCAGGCTATTTTGCATAATATGAGTCCACACACATATGGATGTTCTACACATCAAACTTTACTTTTTGGTGCACATGTTGGAAATTCATGGAAAGAGGGTGGAGTGAGTTAATATAAACGCTTAAGTTGAAACTGTGAGTCTCATTGTTATTCAATGGAAACCAGTAACCAACCAGCAAAAAATAAACCTGACGACGACAAGGATCATGTTCACGTTCATCTTTTGTCTACTTTGGAAAGGAAGCAGATGTGAAGGGATAATAGGAATATTTTCGGTGTGATCAACAATTTTGGACAGGCGGTCAAAAAGTAAGAGCGCCAGGGAAGGTGGGAAAGAACAAGGAAACTACATGCATCCTGGTGGTGCACGTTTCACTACAGCTCATCTTCATCTCAATCATCGAACCACGACATTGTGAAGACGACAAAAAATGAGTTTTAGAAGCGATAGAAATGCACTTTGAATCATAAAACCCGCAAACTAATATTATATTTTTAAACCGGTGTTTTCCTGTTTGTCTGACTCGTGACCAGTGGGTTTGCACTGCATGTCAAGAAATTCTGCTTTAAACATGTCAACGCTCAGAACTAACAATTTGCTGAAAAAAAAACGTGGGGAAAATTGCTATATTATATTTTTTACCTTATTTTGCTAAACGCCAACTTGAGTTGTACCTGATATCATGGACAAATTAGTCAGCTCACGGCATTGTCAATTCTTGACAAATGGCATTATCTTCTTGTTCTCAAAATTTCCTTATAAATTACACACGTATTACGTGTGTAACATGACACGATAAAGGTAACACCAAATTCTTCCTCATTCACTGTTATTATGGTGGCTCATTAGTTGCCAATTATGAGTTTCTGTAGCGAAGTGTATGGTTATCGCGATAATCATATGAAATGGCGTGACTCAAGTACTTTCCGAGTTGGTGTTGTTGGCTCCCTTTATTTTTGGCTCCTCAGTCGACACGACGGCGTTCCAACGATGATGGTCTCGAGAGCGAGTGTCAAGCCAAAAAGGATCAGTCAATTCTCATAAAAATCCTTCAGTCTTGAGCATACCCGCTTCTTGTACTGCCCACTTGCCACTTATGATTTAGAAAATATGTTGCCCGTTCGAACAACATTTTTAGATGTAGAAAAATAAAGGAGGATATCACATTATGTAGAGCAGTCGTCATTATGACATTCATGTGACGTGATCTTGTTAAGGAAGGATGATACCAATGATGAGCCAATACAAAAAGGTAACAAAAAGCACGGAACTCCCTTCAGTTCTATTCAGTTATACCTTAACTTATCATATTATTATTATTTTGTGGCTACAACAGTGGTAAGTATAGTCGTAGTAATAATGATTAGGCTGTCAAGTCACCGCCTTGAGTGAGTGAGAACGAGCGACGACGGACCGACACCGACGATCACGATGATGATCCCTTTTTTTGTGAAAGTAAGTACACTTTTCGTCTTCCTGACTTATTAAGGTTGATTACCGGTGCATTACCATTAGCACACTCGGTAAGTGCAAGCTAAGCGGTTCCTTTCTTTTTTTTCGAGTGGAGTTCATGATGCGGATGTGAGAATAAGCTCACACGCGTTTTCACTTAAGGCGTGTTCACCTGACTCACAGTGAGAGAAACGGATGCTTGGATGGTTTTCATCTATTGTGCGGTACTTGTTATCTCGTTACTGTGATGTCCCACCGTTGAATGAAAACGTGGTCATCTTCAGTCATCCATATTTTTAGGAGAAAACATTCAGAATGAGAAACTCATATAGCGTGACAAAAAAATTTGGATTGTTTCCGAAAGGGTAATGTAATAAGGTAAGTACTAATGATTTCCCAATTTCAAGAAAAATTCCAATTTTTGAAAAGTCGCATGTTGTTTGTTTTAAGAAACATGGGATTTATTATTAACTTCCTCCTTCTCTGCCATTTCTACTTTTTTGTGATTTTTGAAAAGGGACAAAATTTTGGGTAGGTTTGTTTGGTTACTAGCGTGATACATGATTTGTGTGAGTATTACTATCATCTCACCATCTACTACAATTATTTGTTAACGATAAAAGGATTTTCAAATTCGAAATGTTAATAAATGATAATGAACAGCTGAAACAGCGAAGGCATAACTTGAGGGTTCTGGGTTACCGGAAAAATTCTTTTTGTCCTTTTTCTTAAGAGAAAATAGTGATGATAATTCTCACATTATTGGTCCGTATCCGTCTCGAATACCTTTTCTTTAAAAAAACCAATAAGAGAAACAATAAAAAACAAAAGTAGGTTGTTTATAGTTTCCCTTTAAAATTGCTCACCTGCTCCATTCCTTTCAAGCACACTTAGCCGTTAAAATATGAGAATGAGTTATGTTGTTTTAATATTCCATGAAATTAACTGGGACAGTGGGACTCAGCTGGATATAAATTTTCGATAACGATGATGATACATATTTTATTTATTTATTTATTCAGTAGACACTGGATACATTTCTCTGAACTGTTACGAAAACCCACCTTTTATTTGCTTTATAATATTTATTCGAATCCGCTTTAAACCAAAAAGAGGATCACTAGTCAAGTTTATTGCTTCAGTTATGAATAAATGCATAAACATTGGAAGCGAACGCTAGTGCTCCTCCGTTCTGCCCACACAATACGAAGAAACCTTGGAAAGGAGGCGATTGACACTGTGTTTCTTATGAACAACAATGGGGCAACTTAAGATCGGACGAGTTTTCGCCCTTTTCTTGCAACCAAACTGTAGGTGGCAACTTCACCTGCTTCGTTGTGGCTCACCCTTAGCTAACCTTTTCAGCACTGTGTTTTCTCATTATCTTCTACTTTTCCATTCATTCAACAGTTCAAACTTATTTACACTTTGACCAGTTAGCCATTATTTATTTACTTTCTGGTGTTGGATAAATTTATGCTGGCATGTGTGTGCAATCCAAATAAACTAGACGGCAAGTTTTTTGTATGGGAACCTCTTTTCCCTCGTTCCTTTCATTTCATTGTGACCACCTACATTTTTCTTGACAAAAGGCTTTTATTAGATCCACCTGTCCTTAATTAATTGACTGGCATCCTCATCATCATCGCCATTGAATGATGATGTGATGATGACGGAAGCATGGCAAAACGGGATTGAAAAAGAAACAAGGGCTATTCTTCATGAAAAGAAGAGAAAAAAACCAAGAAAAACATTACATTTTATGCATGTAACGTATGTGTTTTTTATCGAATGTTCAGAGTTGCCCGTGGCAAGCAAGCCTAGATTTGACTTGGGCTTTTGTGTGTGCTTCTGCTCTGCTCTCCTTTATAATTCACTTGAGCTACGTACCCGAGCGTTATTAGTGAATAATAAATTTGGAGTAGATGAAAAGACGGTGAGGGAAGTTACGGTTACAAAAGCCAACATCACGGCGATGGTAAACTGTTACACTTTAGGGAAGGTGTGAAAATATATAAGAACCTAGATATGTAAATAGCATATTATAAACTAACTGAATATAGTAAAATTTGTTAAACCAAGTAGCTTAAACATGCATTGAGGATAACTGAAGTCCCATACAGGAATGCAGGGTGTCTATTACTCGGTGCGAGTTGAACAAAAATGGGTTTTAATAATTTTTATGGTTTTGAGTATATCTGTAACATGTTTGAAATATGCCTAAGTCTTACAAAGAAGTTGATTATCATCTTTCCTTGTTTTTTCTTTCATTGATGATGGCGGTAGTAATGATGAATGAGAACATCAATACATCATCTCAAATGAGATGTACACAACAAATAAGACTACCTTAATATAATAATGGAGAATAATAAAAATAAAACTTTACAATTCTTAACATTGCCCTATGCAAAATGTAATATCCGACGTTCATCTTTG
>JAHZNF010003922.1:0-32762 GCA_027744215.1 Troglopedetes dispersus | reverse complement strand
CGAGCAGAAAGTTATAGTACTGTTTTGCAGTACCTACGAAATCAAATAGGACTTTTTTTCTTTGTAATAGAATTTAGCTTAAGCTTTTGTCGAGTAAAGACGTGTGTGTGATGGTGCTCCGTTTTAATTATTATTCTTTCGGCAAAAAATGTAGATAATAACTTGAAAATTACATCATTAGACGCAGTTCGTAATGGTGATTTTTTTATAGTATATTTGTGTTACCAATTACATCAATTTCATTTAAAAAAATCAGTGCTTTTTGTCAGTGACTGTTCAAGTATAACTTATGCTGAGTACAGGGACATACTTGTTCCTGTGCAATATGCAAATTGACTTAAATGTGAACAATGTCTAAAAAGATAAAACAGAAACAACCTGAACAAGTCACTTTCATAGTGAACGAATTGCTAGCTTCAGTTGTGTATGCCTTCCAGCAGAAAAATTATACTGCAGAAGAGGCATATGCCAGGTATGGCTTTGCATTGTACGACGGTACTTCGACTGTTGATCGTCTGTACCTTGAGTGTGCCACAGTTTGTAAAGTGCCAGAAAGATGTAAAGAAGACAGAAGTAGATCGACGGAGACCCCACGAGATCGAAGTAAAAAGGATGTTATGAACTTGTTATCAGTTCTATCTGAGGTTGACTGGAACACTTCTAATGTTCGTTTTGTAGCTGTGAACGTTGATAAGGTAATTCCTTGTGATGATGATACGCTTGAGTATGCAACCCAGCATCTGTATGGCGCACTATATCGTTTAGAAGAAAGTCTGACTGCAGCTTATGAAAATAGGTGCAGTGAACTTTCTAGAACAGTGGAAGAATTGAAGAAAAAGCTCGACCAAATGACAGCCCAAACGACGAGGATCCCTATGCAAAGCCAAACTTATAGCAATGCTGTCAAAACTGGCAGCAGCAGTGTGAAAACAAGTGACAGAATGGCCAAAGCCAGGCCTTCATCAAATAAGATAGCAAAATCGCTATGTTGACCATATTCAATTCACCTATCATATTACATCCTACAAACGATAGACAAAATTATGCAAATGTGCTATTTTGAATCTGAAACGAATGCAAATCACTGTTTCAGCTGAAAGTTGTCAGGTGCCACGAGTACACAGAATATCTGAGAGTGCAAAATATACCATTTTTTACTTGGCAAACACGAATCCAATGTCTTTTTTTGTGTAAAACTCACATTTGCAACGACACCAAGCAATTAAATGTAGAACTACTTGTACACGCTATGTTGACCATATTCAATTCACCTATCATATTACATCCTACAAACGATAGACAAAATTATGCAAATGTGCTATTTTGAATCTGAAACGAATGCAAATCAGTATTAATTTTGTAAAATAAAATATACAGGTACCTACAGAGAAATGAGTCAGGTGAGTGTCAAACTCGAAGGTTGTCGAATCGGTTCAAAAAAGCACTCAGTATATCAATTCTAGCCCCCTTATTCCGAATTTGGCATCCTTGAGTACTTTTTCGAAAGTGTGTGGCCGTTAGAGGCAAAAAACCGTTAAAAATTCAACTTTCGAATTTTGCAACCAAAACATGGTCAGGCCTTCATCAAATAATATAGCTAAACAGTCTGCTGTATTCCCGAAGGTGCCTGTGACCATAACAGCTTCTACTGAGGGTACTCATACTGGCTGGAATGTGGTGAAGAAAAAGCATAATCGCCCCATCACGGGGAGGAGAAGTGATGATGCATGTATTAAAGCATGCAGCTTACGGCCAACCCGAATATTCGTGTCAAGGTGTGGCCCTAATACGACTGCTGATCAAATGAAGACCTACCTAAAAAACGAACATAATTGGAATGTGCTTGAGGTTGAATCTCTTCCAACCAAATATGATACCTATACTTCCTTTAAGGTAGTGCTGGATCGAGGGGACAAAAGTATTAAGGAGTTCCTGCACCCTGACAAGTGGGCAACAGGACTGCTTATTAGACTCTACAAATCTACACGAAGTTCCAGACCACCGGATACCTAATATTATCATTTGGATATTGATTTTTCTATTTGAAGATTTGAATTCTCCCGAATGAGTTTTTTCACAAGCTTATCTTGTTTTTCTCATTCAAACCTGTTTTTTTAGTAGTTTAGTCGATATGGACATTTCATATTATGTATCATGGATATGTTTTTTGAAAACGTCTGCAATAAAGAACAATAATAATAATAATAAATGCAAAAAGATTTATTGTGCTCAAGTTTGATGCTGTTCTACGCCCAGTGCTCCGGGTTTATTGATATTTCAATAGTTGCTACAATAGAAGACATATTTTCCATTTATTAGAACCATTCTCAATGTCAATTTGTTATTTTTTGAATTTTATTGTATATGTAAACGTGAACAACTTCAGACTATAATGCGGTAACAGACCAGTGCGGTTTTACTTACAACACCCGTATAATGGCAAGATGACAAACTTTTTTGCAAACATGCTTGATCTCCTGTGGCTGGGTCATTGAGGAATCATTGAACGCAAATGTTTTATCCACGGCAGAACGGTCCTCAAAAAACTCTTCTAGATCCCATTGTTGAGCTGTCCGAAGTTCTTCACAAGTCTCAAAAATAACTTCTCTGTCAATTCTGTACATGAAAGGAAGGAGAAGCATACAACTTTTAGCACTACGATACAAAGCAATTGATCTGGCTACTAATCGCTCTTGAGTTTCACATAACTGAAATTGTGTTGTAAATTGCATATTGGTAAATTGGGAGAGGAGAAAAGAAAACTTCTTTTGGGAAGGTTCAAGTATAATGTTGACATTACCCTTGACTTCGAAGACATTTTCTGCTCCCAATATTCTTAATTAAATACGTCCCAGATGTATCAGCAATTTCTATAAATTGGAGCAAGTTTGATTCGCTCATGCGGAAGCCAGTGAGTTCGTTTAAGGCTGCCCCTTTTGGATGTAACCAAAACGCCTTCCCTAAGGAATATCCAGAGAAGCATCACTGATGTTAGAAGGTACAGTACATCCTGAATTTCTAATACATGCTCCGCATTTATAAAAATTCCCATGCGTGCACAGTTGTGTCAAGAACTTGTGAAACGCTTTATAAAGTTACAAAATAAGCTTCAGTGACACACGCTCTAATCGGGCTGTCAGTATAACTTGCACTCGAAAGTTTGAAGTACATTTTTACAATGGCATTTTTGACGAAACTGAAATTTTTTATTAACAACAATAACAGGACACCTTAACCCTTTCTTTTTGCTCTTAAAGTCGACATAGGTATGTACCCTTTGAGGAGAATGAGTTTGTTGAATTATCAGCTACCCAGACAATAGCATCCCAGATTTGACCCGGATCACCTTCCCATTCTTCGGTGACAGCCTTTCCCAGCTTAATTGTTAAGTCTTCCGAGAATTTAGGGTATTTTGCAGTTAGGAACTGGAAGGAAAATCACGTGTAATTAATAAAACGACTGGTCCACTTTGTGCTTTCCAGCCTTTTATGATGCTCCCTAGCACACTATCAGAAGTAGAACTTATCTTGCTCAACAGTTTTCATAGTTAGGCAACATAAAGAGAACAACGATTAAATATTCAAAGACATTTTCCCTTTGCCTTTCTTTCTTGTCACAGTGACACGCTAAAAGTATAGTGGGTATCTTGTGCTCGCATAGAGAAAGCGGGTGACTTACTCCACCATCGAAGCCACTCCTAATCCTGTACGTTGCTCCGTGCTTAATAGGTCCATCACCAGTAACTATTTTTGCAGACAAAAAAAATATTAAAGAGATGAGCGAAGTCCCAGTCACAGCGAGTAACTTCATCGTTAATAATAATTCTTTCCAGAGCTGGTGCTTTGCCTCTCACAACCAGACAAGTACTATACTGCATACGCACAAAATGACAGACGTGGCCTAATTATACACTGAATAAATGTGAGTGTGTAATCAACCGAACATATACATTTTTACCATCCAACAGCAATTACGGAGTGACAATGTGATAATGGTTTTCCTTCGTTGAAGAGTCTGTTTTCCATGATTTGCGCTTTTCTCGCATATCATCATAAACAAGGGTTTGAGATGTATAACGAATTTATCTGTGCGTTTTTCAGTCCTCTTATGCGTTTCGCAAATTTTGTAAATCCTGGCACGTTCTCCCAACGTGTGTACGGCACATTATACTGAAGGATCATTGATTGTCATCTTATTGATTTTTTACTTCCCACTTTTATTCCTGAAGCATCAGAAGTCCCTTAGGGTAAGATTAATCTGATTTACTCAAGTTAAAGAAATTCCAATCTTGTCTGCCTACGACATTTTAAGTATGTACATGAAAATAAAGAACATAACGAAAAATGCGACGCATATGCACCGCTTTTTACATGAATCAATTGTATTGAGCTTGGAGCGGAAACATGAATGGTGTGTGAAATTAGGTTTGAGGCGTAACAACTTAAGCTGTGGAAAGTCAGCATTTTATTACGAAAACATTCGTTTTCAAGCCAAACTAATGTGTACTAGTGAACATTCTCGATCTGGTAAAAATGGAGCATGTAGCACCTAAAAAACAAGATATGAGTGTAATTTTGGTTTCTTAAATTATATGTACAAGATTCCATCACATTACATTACCTACACTCTACATACGGCTTGCCTGCATTGCATTTTGCAAGATATGTACTGTGGGAAAGGAGTGAGTGGATACTCTGCTCTAAAAATTCCAAACAATGTCTATCCATCCTTTTCCCGTATTACACGCATTTGTCAATGTTGGTTTCAAGGGAAAGGGCGAAAATAGCAACCGTCTAGATAAATTGGGCGGGTATTTTGTTTGAGCATATGCGCTCGTTCAAATCTTGTAAGTAAAAAAAGGACAACATTATTCTTTGCAGTTCCTTGCCACTAACTGTGCTGTGGTTGGCATCTCCAAACATTATTTGATTCTTTATTCAAAGCATGCTCAACCTGCCTGTCCCTCCGTAATATATATTTGTGTGCATGCAGAATTGAATCCTTGTCATAAAAGCCTTCAAATTCAGCAGCCGCTCATGTTCAGTCAAAATGAATGACTGTTTCCACCAATCTGTCAGTTATTTTATTTTGCTCAAAAGATTTCCTCTATTCTTCCACTCTTTTCCTCCGTTTCCCTTGAACCAGTTCAACTGCCGTTCTTGGAGGTCGTACTTCCGTAGAAAACTTCATCTTCACGACCCAAACTAATGGTTCATGTATTATGTATGAAAAACTCCGGCTTTTTTCTGAAAATTATAAAGATGAGTAGTTATACGTATAGAGTTTTTTTTAATTTAAAAGACACATAAAATAAGAGTAAATACATTAATTCCAGCAAATAACAAGGTCGTAATGTAGGTGATATGGCTGGAAAAGTGCTATCTGAGGACTTTTCTTCAGAATTGCCGACTTCAAACCATCCGGCATACTTACGAGGATTACTCGAAATGGGATAATTCAAGAGACAATTCCGGGCGAAAAATATTTCCTCCATCCATAAAATTAATTTTTATGCCTGCAGTAAGCCTCAAGAAATATTGCAATGAACAAATTTCTTAGCACATAAAAGCATTTCTTAGTTGAAGAAGTGAGCTCATTATATCAATTTCCTTTGGCACTTCCGCAGGTCAAAACTAAAGGTTATATTCACGTAAGCCATTTCTCGCAGTATTTAAAACAAATGTAATGAATATAGGGTTTTATTAGAGATTGTTGTGTAGTTTGAAAGGAGACTCCTGTGAATATTTCCAGTATTGAGCGACAGTTATTTTACCCGGAAAGTGGATTTCGTCTTGCTTTGAACAAATCCACTATCATGAATGAACGCAGAACCCTACAATTTCTTCAAGCAAAACATCTATTTTTTTGGGGAATTTTATTCGTTGGCGAATCTCGAAGTTATGGTTCATAGTAAGGACGAAGGACGCATTTTTCTCAGTGATCAGTGATCATGCATATGTAAGTGGTTATTAAGCAACAAGAGGATTACTAACATTACAAACGAGAAGTTAAAAATGTCCCTTTACCAAGAACATCAAACGACCAAATATAAGAGTAGGAAGATGACAAGGCCGCTGTTCCTTCCGTGGAGACTTAGTGCTAATGCAAACAGTCGACACAGGAGTTTCTCTGAAGTATTTTCACTTTCCGTTCGGAGAATCACACAATGATAGTCGAAGATCAGACCCAGTTCGTTGTTATTATAATAATAAAAAGATTAGTAAAGCAACTGGAAGCTTATGCCTCATGAATATTCATAAGCAGCATTTTGTAGGCATGTGTGGCTTGCAATAATTTTTGTCTCGCGAAACCAGGGCTGTGAAAAGAAATCGGTACAACAAATGCATGTCACCGCTTAGTAGTGGGGACTAATGGATACCATTTGGAGTGCGCCAGAGTAATTAATTATTGCACCTCACTATATGGACAAACGGAAGGAAAGAGACTATGCAGTATAGGCTAAATCTGTGGAGAATGCATAAACTACATAATACAATACAATGAGCAGAGGTGAAAAATGAAAGTCTTGTCAGCTGCACGAATCATCTAGGTATTCTAATGTAAATGTAAATGTAACCGTACACTAACATGGAAAATAATTTTACTGGGTAAATACAGCCCACTGTGTTTCTTGGTTATTTTATTGATTATGTGATGTGAACACCACAGAGATTAGAAATAAATATCATACACAGATGAAAAGAAGTTATCAAACATACTGAACTCTGAGTGTTTCTTTGAGCTTAAAATTTGGAAGGAATTTACCCATGACCCATGCAGAAACGTTATAGATTTTAGAGATTGGTTCTTTAATTTGCTATGTTTAAATTTTTTAAATGCATTTTAATATGAATCCCATCTACTCGTACAACCCAATTTTTTTAAAATAAAAAAAGGAACAATTTTAGAATTGATTAAGAAATTAACTGTGAGACCACACGGAGTTAAAACTTTGTGTTGCAGCAATTTTTATTCATTTGATTTACATGATTTACTGGGAATAGCCAAAAAACAAATATATTTAACCTCGACAAAGACACGCCGAGAGCGATAGGAAAGTACCAATAATGTTTGCCATTGACCATTTAACCATGCTCCTATCCCGAGAGTGGGATGTTTTTTATCACTTCTTTGACCTCCTCTGGAGTCATAGCACAGTACTAGGTAGAATGATTATCCACACACCGAAGGAAAACGCGTAGTCAAAAATGCAAAAAAAAATACATAGACTCGCGTGACTTATAATTTATCATTGATGGAGCATCACGCACTATAAACGAGAAATTGGAAAAATATTATAAAACTATAAATTACTGATTGTTACCTGCTCCACTTTGCTCTCATGAAGTTCTAGGATTCTGTCGTGAAATCGGCAAACTCTATGGGGAGTGTCAGAACCTGTACAGAAAATGAATAATGAACATTTGAGTGGGCAAAAAAGTCTAGATCTAGATTGTGGAATCACTTCCTAAAGCGTCCATTGAAATGCATTAGCCAAATTGAAAAAAAAGTATGGCTTACTCTCATCCCCCATATCCGCCAACACTTCATCATAGAACAAAAATACTGAAACGAATAATATAGAAATAAAGGAAATGAATACATGCAAATTTGGCTCACTGTGTGGTGGGAATCTTAGTTTGTTTGGTTAGGTGCAGAACTAGAAACACCGTAGGTGAGGAGCAGTGTGGTATGCAACAAAAAACAAAGGTCGATTAGGAGAATGGGGTATAATGAAGAACTGAGTAATTACCCGGTCCAATGTAGTCCATCCAGCTGGATGCTTTTACTGCTGGGAAGAACTGGAGAACTTTCTTCTGAAACACTCCTACGTCCAATTCCATATCCGAGTTGACCTATAGCAAATATTTGGAACAGAACTTTAAGCATAACACCCGAGCGAGTAATCATAATAAGGGAATGCCGGGCACATCCTAATTTGACTCGTCACAAAAAAAATCCGTAATATTTCACAGCAGAAGAATTCCACTTTTTCGCAGCATTCAAATATAGAACAAAATAGTGGAAAGAATTTTGATGTAAAATAAATTAGAATTTTGTTAAGTTTCAACTTACAGCTCCAACGCTATTCAGGAAACAGGTCGCATCACACTGTAGAAGAAAGGAGACAAAGATGTCATAATATCAAGTTCATTATACGTGCACTGAAAACCACATGAATGTGAAACAACATAAGCCTTGATTTAGGTCCGCCTTCTTCCATGTTTTCTCCAGGATTTATTTCACATTTTCTGTAAAAAAACTAACCAGGAGCGAAGTAAAGGCAAGCATATAATCATTTTGGAGGAGTCGAAATAGTTGTGTCGCACAAACATGTTACATTTAATAGCTACTGAGAATGATAAGTAAGAACAAAGTCATATAAATACTTTTAACTGAGCCTTTACCTCTGCACTCATGCTGTTGAGACACTCTGCATTCTTCGTCTCGTTGTTGGCAGCCTCCATTATTTCCATCACGGTCCATGGCATTGGCTTCCCGTGACAGCAGCCTGGTGAAGCTTTCCTCCGGTTGTAGTGGCAGGATGGAGTAAGTTTCTCGTAATCAAGCTTCATTCAAAAAATCAATGAAGAAAGCAAAGTCATCTAACTTTCTCTCCTCCTCAAAGAAAGGATTCACAATTTCGAGAGACGAAATTCAATGTGAAAAATACGGTGAGAGTTGAAAGAGGGACGATGAGTAATTTTACGCATAAATTACACTCACAGACAATTTTTTAATCTTAGTTGCATCCTCCGCTTTTGGTATACCGTAAGAACAGAGAAGGTAGAGAGCGTCAAGGAAGCATTTCTGAAAGCTCAAGGGTGTGTGGCACGGCGACGCAGTGTTCTTCATTGGTCGAAAGCAATCAAGATTTGCTGTCATCACTGTGCGAATTCGAGTTTTCGAAGTTTCCGTCAGACCATCAGTCAAATGATTGAAGTATACAGAAGCCACTATTTTCCCGTCTTTATCGATCTAGAATATTTATGTATAAGGAGGGGAATGCATCAAAAGAAATGTCCTCGAACAATTCATTTCCTCCAACATGAATTTGCAGAAGCATAAAAAAGTAAAGGCAACTACAGTCGGAACTTCAGCAGCAAGCAAAAGTCTCAAAGTTTCAGTAATGTTTGGCTATTAGCATTCATATTTTTAAGATGGATAGAAGAACCGACTCTTGTTGTCATTTTATGATCCTGAGTAGGTTCTTAAATATTTTCTTTGATGGCAGAGTTGCTGGAAATAGCAATTGTGTCCCTGGAAAAGTCGACTTACCGCTCCTATCTTTTTCAGAGTACAAGTATAAGCACACCACTGTTCGGGGAAATAATGGCATCGTCACCGTCACACATGAAAGTAAGAAAACAAAAGGAATTATGCAACAAAAACCAGCAAGGCCAGAGTCATAAACTACCCCTTAAAACGGCTTTCCCTGTGGGCACTATAGATATATTGGATGCTTGGAATAACAGAGATCACGAGGCCCTTGTTTGGTGCATCAGAGCATGAACGCTGTGAATTCTTATACAAGAGCCTTCAACTGATCAAACATCAGTTTTAGTATAATCGAAGTAGTCTAATAAACCGATCCTTGCAAGCATACGTATTATTTTTGCAAATCGCCTTGGGACATTTGGTGACTATGTCAATCCACGTTTCATTGTCAAACAACACGTCTGCCTCTTTACAGCTACAATATGGTGTGGACTTAGCCCACATAAAGTGGGCAACGTTACCCACTTTTTAGTGCTTAGACCATACAACTAACCCCAACTGAAACCACTGACTCACCAAATTTTCGCTATCCAATAATCCGTTCGCGTCAGTCTTCGTCGAAATTGCACACTCTCCCGTGGTCTCTGGAACAAGACTTATAACAGGAAGTTGCTTTCCACGGCAGCACACAGCTCCGTCGGATACTCGTTGGTAGAAGGGACGTTTCGGAATATTGTGACAAAACCTTTCAGCAGGATCCAACATATAAATCCCCTGAATGTTAGCTTCTTGGCCTACTACTGCGGCAGCCCTGGCTGTTGAGTTTCTAGACAAATCCCTATTTGCGGTTCCTGGTCGAGCTGGTGAGCGAGTTGTTGGGCCCGAATTTGGATTACATTGTGCGAACTTTAAGAAGCTAAACAGCAGTAATATGACACAAGTTTGGGCTAGACGGTGATAATTCGTCGTAATTCCCATGTCAAGACTTTAAAAATTAAGTATTTAGCAGATGATGAGTATTTGAAGCAGCACAATTTGATTTTGTCGGAATGACTTTTTACTAAATCGGAAAGTGCAGCTCGTGTAGCTTTTACTCCATGGACCTCATTATCTGGAATATTCAAAGTCAAAAGATTCTTTAGCTTTTCATGTGATTTATGAGTTTTGAAAATTGTATCCTTTGATAAATACATATTTTCATTGAAAAAAAGTTCCACAAAATAAATATATTTCATCTGCGAGTTTAACAAAGCACAAATTAGTAGAGTGTAAACTGCACTGCGTGAGACATGCATTCTCTTTATTCGATATGTTTTATGTAAACCGGATGTGTAGAGGGGAGAATAAAAAGCAGCTAAAAAGCATGTTGCCGATGAGTTGTGTGAAGTCACGGAAGGTTTTTTTTCACTGAGCAATTTAGCTGACAGAGGGTGGTCGTCTGCTATTTGTCTGAATACGATGCTCCGTGCACATTAATGTTAAGCAAAATGTGTCATGCAATTATGTGATAATGCAGCACCGCCGTCGAATAAACTTAGTTGGAGTTGAGGATGTAAACCAACTTGTGAATTGATGATTCTGTCAGTCTCTTTCCTCAAGGACAGAACTTAGGATTGGTTTTCTAAGACGGCAACTTTCTTTATGTCCCTCTCCACATCTTCCCAGTTTAACTAGAATCCATCTTATGTCAGTAAATGCATTCATTCTCCCAACAATCATTTTATGCCACCTCTTGCTGTCTGTCATCTACCATCCAGGAAAGCCGTTCTGCTGGTGCTCGCAATCTTGCGGGAAAGGCTAAAAATCGTAACTGGGTAAAGTATAAATAACTTCTTTCCATCTATTCTGCTCAACGACTTTGACTGCGTCAGTACGTAAAATTATTAGCACAAAAACTGACCGAGAGAAGCCAGAATTGCATGGCCCTACTCTTTTTATTATTATTATTATTTATTTATTAATTTGTTCAGCATTATTGTACTTGTTCGCAAAGGTTTCCTAATGAGATATAAATAAACTATGCATAAATGCTTCCTACACAAAGCCATATAACCATACCATGAGGTCATTTCTACGTCATGCATTTCCAAAGAAGCGGATGTGGGCACACCTTATCAGCATTTACGGAGGTAGTACTTTCCACACCGAAGCACGTTTATCACTGGACAAGTGCATTTTTTTATGTTTTTACTGCAAAACTTTCGTTGAGGCATGCTCGTAGCAGAGAGAAGATTTTTTCTGCAAAATCATGCTCGTTGGAATCGCCACCAAGAAGTTCCAGATTTCGTGGGTAAACTTATGAACGCAATATATTATTTGTTCACACAGCTAGCTATGGCAAACAGTCAAATCTGTAACTTATTTATGATGATCCATATATCATCCTGAAAAGTGGACCATATTATTGAAGTTTTATTGGTTTCTGGGAAATGTAGTGTGTCTGCTCTTGCTCTCACAAACTATTGCTGTGGCGTAATGGTAAGCTACTGTTCCAGCGACACTACTACTCTTAGACTTTAGAAGTTCTACATACGCTTCACGGATGGTTTACAGCTTCATCGAAAGCCATTTCAATGAATGACTGTAGTGCCTATTCAACCACACCACATTCCAAACCGCGAGCAAGAGATGGTCACTTAACTGAAATAATTTATTACCCGACATAACCACACTACCCCACCACCAACAATGAAAGTCATTTGAACTAGTCATCATTAAAGAATTGCTTGGTGGTATGTGTACATAACAGTCCAGTAAATTGGCCAAACAAAGCTGACTGATTTTGCTCTATATATTATAATTACTTTTTCTAACTTTATTACAAGTTGTAAGCAAGAAATTTTAGTGTTCACAGCTCAGTATTTCGTTATACTATCAACTTTGCAACTCACAACAACTTTGCGACTTGAACAGTTTTCTGCTAATAAAGACCCTCCATCAATTTCTTTTTTTCCTTTTCATAGAAACTTATTGTGGCTTCTGTTTGAAACCAATACTGAGGTAAAGTTATTTTTTCCACTGACTAGAAAAAGTTTTTTTTCACTTATTGGCATCCAAGGCAAAAATAAGTAAAGGCGTCATTCAAAACGTATAACTGCCGTTGTTTACAGTTCCGTGCCATCGTGTCACATTCACCGAAAGTCTACTGGTCATTTAATTGGGTTCTAGCAAGTCTGCATTTTTCTAAGGCAGCACATCGAGCCGATAAAAAGAATAAAAAGACGTTTGTCATCCTCGTTTGTCATAGTGAAGGCCCTACAAATTTGCTTCGTATCTTTGTCGCGGACGTATGCTGCAAACTTGAGAGGCATGACCGGTACCGTAATGAAAGTAGCCCAAACACTATTTGTCTGCCTGATCAGTCTGCTAGTAAGTGGAGTGTTGTCGGATGGAGTTACTAGTATTACGACCTCAAGCACTACTTCCACTCCTCCGTTGGAATGTGGGAAATACGAGAAATGCTACCAGTGCATCCAAACACTTGGATGCTTGTGGTGTAAAGATAAGGTAATATTATGTATGTATGCCTTCTCTGCTTTAGAACAACTCACGTGAACCAGACAAAAAATGGGAGATACCGTTTCGTCACTCACGTGAAAAGGAATCAGATTAAATAAGGTTTACTAAAAATGAATACCTACCTTATTCATAGGAATTTGGTACGGGTTTCTGAATGAAATGTATTACAGGGAAATTGTTTTTTAACTGATTCTCTCATTTCCGAGGAGGAACTGGCTCCTTTTCAACCTTCCTTCAATCAAAAATACTTTTAAGCTAAAGTCTGAGCATTTTTGCAACACAGTTTTGTGCAGGCCACTGCTCCTTTGAACTGAAAGCTGGATGTGTTTTATGAAACTTTTTTATTGCTTTAGAATCTTTCACTGGAATCGAGAAGATGTTTTGCAAACTTAACCCAAGAGGTTTTCTGCGAGGACATTGTGAATCCTGAAGGAACTGTCATAGAGTAAGAAATGTCTCCTTTTATGCCTTCTCTTGCTTTTCGCGTTTAGCATGCACAAATACATTTGTCTCTCTGCGGGGGCTCCTTGTTAATGGGATGCAATGTTGAAAGAAACTGAATAAATAATTGAAAGAGCAGTGTGTAGGCCACCCACACTAACAAATAAAACGTATGCTCGAGTGACAGTTTTCGTGAAAGCATTTCTGGATTGTAATGGTGTTTTGACGTAAAGGACGGGCACACATTCTAGCACGGCTAAATCCACGCATGTTTTAAAAGAAAACACTTTTTTCTCGTCACGTGCAGAAGTAACCGATCAGCTAATCGCACCGGATATGAAGACACGAAAATCAGTCCACAACAGATCCTCCTGAGCCTTCGAAAGGGAGAAAAGGTTAACTTCACATTGCAGTACACAGACGAGAAACATAGACCCTTGGATTTGTACATTGTAATGGATCTATCATTTACCATGAAAAAACATAAGGTAAAAGTTTGTAACTGTCTGTTGGATGATGTCAATCTATTACCCTTCAACAATGTCAGTGAAGAACATTTTCTCAAATAGGATAAGGTAGCGAATCTCGCTTCAACACTGGCGGAGAATTTGAAAAACCTAACCAGCAACCTTTTGTGGACAAACCACTGCCTCCATTCGGTTTTATATCCCCGCCAGATCCTGCGAAAAAGTCACAGATGAATGATGGCGAGGAGCAAATTTTTCCGTACAGTTTCAAGAACCACTTAAAATTGACGGATAACGTGGAAGCTTTTATCGTAAGGCGGAAATTAAATTTTTCATGTCTAAGCTTTCATCCAGTACAACTTAATAAAATGCTAATGATTTGGAAGAGGTTTAAAATTTGATAATCTTTGATAACGAAACGAAGAATGAATTGAAATCTACTGGAATCAGCTCCAACGTTGACTACCCCGAAGGTACTTTGGATGGTCTACTCCAAAGTACAGTATGCACGGAGCAAATAGGTATGTCATAAAACTGAAGTGATATTGCCTGTTTCATATTTACCAAGATTCTGATACAGATCAGTTGACAACAAAAATTTAACACAGGTTGGCGTACCGGCAAGGGAAACAGGAAACTCATCGTAATTTCCACCGATGGATCCTTTCACTTTGCTGGAGATGGAAAGGTTTTTGATACAAATGTTTCATAACATGACCAGTTTATTTTTATTCGGAATTAGCTTATTCTGAAACGCACTCATTCATCACTCGCAGTAGAAAGATCACACAACGTCGTTGTGCAGTCTTTCAGTCATTAAAAGTTGTCCCACCAACTTTTAATGTTTCCTTTTCTGTTATTTATTATGAATTAAGCTCTTGGGTGTTGTTCTACCTCATGATGGAATTTGTTACGTTGACTCCTCCGAGATGTATACGCACTCTACCGTACTGGATTATCCTTCTGTATCGTTGGTCCGACAGAGAATTCGAGAAAACGATGTCTTTGTTATCTTTGCTGTAACAAAGGAGCAAGAGTCGACGTACAAGCAACTTTCTCAATACCTAAAGCCATTCGCTGTAACCCACGGCATTGATGACGATAACTCAATTACAAGTGTGATTGAGAAGGAATATAAGGTGCACTATACATACATTACATCAAGTGCGGTTCTTTTCACAAACAGTCTTTAGGCTTTCACCCATTGCTCATCTACTATTATGCGGTTTCGTGTGGTTAAATCACCATTTTTTCTCGTGGCTCTTTAAATGTAATGATGATATTGCCTTAAACATGAATTCTTATACAAATCTTTGAATGACAACAGAAACTCGTGAACACTGTGACATTATTAAGCAAGTACAACCAGAAGGAATACATTGATATAAAATTTTACGCGCAGTGTCCGGGACACAGAGATTTTGTAAATGGAAGTCAGTGTAATGGAGTTGGCCCTGGAGTAAGCGTAAAGTAAGTTAAAAAATATACGTACCAACTTTAGTCTCACTAGAATCCCAGGTCACTTTATGTGTAGATATGTCAGATCTTTCTAAGGTTGTGCTTTTTGTAGTACTTGCTTGTCATTTGATGAGGGAGGATGAAAATGACTTGAAGTCTGGTTCATTCATACGATAAATAATTTATAAGAAACAAAGCACATTACTAGACGTAAACTGTGGAAAATTGTAGTTTTCCATAAAGAATTTTCACGTTTCCCCTTTCCGAAGGTTTACTCCACTTCATCCAAAGAATGATGCAAATGAAGACAAACGTATTATACTTGCCACAGTGCTTGTTACATGATATCTGTTATATATTTTTTCTCTGATTAAATTTGTGTGATGAATAATGGATGACTAGTTTCAAAGTTGAGGTGGAGCTGAAGGATTGCCCAACAAGTCGGGAATTGTGGAAGTCTGTCGTGACAATTTATCCACAGTCTTCCACGGAATACATGACAGTCAACTTGTCCATGTTGTGTGGTTGTGACTGTGAAACTGAAAATTTGCCCGGATTACACAACGTAAGATAGAGGAATCGGAAATAATGTCGAATTTGTCTACGCGTGGTGCTTTTGTTTTTATACCATGGAGTATCTTCCCTGGTGTCACCCAAATTTCATGTTGATTGAATTCCTTACATCTAGGAAACAATGAAGGGGTCACCGGAATGCTCAAATAATGGTTACTTACAATGTGGTGCTTGCCAATGTAGCTCCAGATGGGGTGGGCCCTTCTGTAACTGTTCTGTAACTCAGGATGAAGCAATTAACAAAAATGAATGCATAGATCCAAACACTCGTTTGGTTTGCAATAACAGGTGTTTATAAAAAATAATAAGTGCAAGCATTATCAAATTTATGGCCTTTGTTGAAACTTATCCACAAAACACTTGGCTCTAGGGGGAGATGTGATAGTTGTGGAAAATGCAAGTGTGACCCTGTCAATGGAAATCCAAACGTAAGTACCTTGCAAAATACATCTGACTAATCAATATGCACAGGCTACTTTAGTGCCTTTTGCTGCACCCTTAAATTGTCCGTGCAGGTCTTGGGTGGAAAATATTGCCAATGTGACAGTACCGCATGTCCACGTGACCCAAGCGATGAAGGAATTTGCAACATTGACGCATCAGAAGGACCACACGGTCAATGTACGTGTAGCAGCGAAGCGACAGTTCCACAATGCGTATGTAGAGAAGGTTTCAAATGGTCAAGATGTGAATGTCCCACCAGTAACGTGAGAAACTTAAATTCTCAATATAAATTTTATTAAAAAAAGAGAAGGAAAGTAACCTGGTACGAATTTATTTAAAGGCAGTTGTGCGATGAATGTAGTGAAGGGATTCATTTTATCTTTATGGCAGACCTTGAAGTGAAACATCGTTTCAAGCAAAATGCTGCCACCTTTGCACACAAAAACTTTCCCTTTCATATTTCTTTCTTTATTTTTAAAAGAGAACGTGCGAGGATCCCAATACAGGCGAGATTTGCAACAAAAAGGGTTCCTGTGGGTGCGGAAAATGTGAGTGTGAGCTGAACTACAAAGGAGCATATTGCGAAATCCAGCCTGCAAAAGTAGTAAGTAAAAACAACCATCGATCTTCTTAATATTGCTTTTTGTGGCACACTACTTTCCTCTGCGATTCTACTGAAGTAAAACTTTCTCTCCTTTTTTTCGCTTCACCACCGTTGAGAAAGTTGGCTACGGTGGAAGTTGCAATTTTATGTGAACTTGGCAAGTTAAACATATTTTCATGTCTCGCTTCTGTACTCTGTGTTTGACAAATATTCTACATGACTTAACTCTTATTAGTGGATCTTGTAGTAGTATCCCATATTTTTCCTCATTTTAATGCACGTGTTAAATGTACATTTCGCCAGGATGGTTCTTGTGAAGCTGTCAGCAGGAAAGTGGCACGATGTGTGGAATGCCTCAAGCTTGCAATCGAACATGGAAGCACTGATGAATTACGAAGTAAGAACTGTGAAGAGGAATGCAGACAAGTTTCAATGACATTCAAGCCCAGAATAGGTAATCAAATTAGTACGCCTATACCATACCTTCTTTTTCGTAAAAGGAGAAATAATTCATCAAAAGCGTATTATGTATATAGCAAATCCATCATCTACTCAGAACCTACGAAAGCTATCATTTGTTTGCCCATTTCTCTGTCACTGATTCGTAGAATTAACAGTGAACATTTTAATTTCTTAAAGTGTGTGTGTGGAAAAGCTTGCCAGAGAATGAGGGTGTAATATGGAAATTCTGTAATTTCTTCCAGGAATACAAGGAGAAAATGATTGTGGTGGAAGTGAGGTGGATGAGAAAGGTTGTCGAATAGATTATTTAATCTGGGGAAGGAATACTACGAATGATGAAATTTATTTGGAAATGGAATCTATTCATACCATTCTCCAAGACAAATGTCCAGCTCCTGCACCTCTTCTTGAAATCGTCTCCGGAATCATAGGGGCAATGATCCTTATCGGTCTCATGACACTCCTTTTATGGAAAGTGGTAACGCATCTGAAAGATCGACAAGAATATGAGCGTTTCGAGAAATCCATTCAACAAGCTTCTTGGAACACGGTAGTTGAACTTTCAATATCTTTAAGCATTACCAGATTTGCTGTGATGTGTCGAACTCTCATCACTACTACACATTACAAAAATTGTCATGTGCTACACAAATGAACCATAAAATGTTTACTATGTCACATGTAGCAAGAAAATCCGTTATACAAGTCGACCACTTCACAATTCCAAAATCCAGCCTATGTACACTTTGACGAATCCGAAGCAATATCCTGATGACAAGTTGTCCACAGAAAAACTACATATAATACGTTCCTTGGATGTATTGGTGACCTACCACAAGGCAAAGAAGTCACATCCGAAAGTCTTTCGTTTCTTTTAAACTTTCGTTCTTGAATTTCACCTACTGGGTTGTTTCTTTTGTACTTTATTGATTTGATTAGATAAGACTATTATTGTGAGCATAGAATGGTTTTACAATAAACAATGGGGACATAAAAACCAACGCTCATAAAAAAGCTGTTTCAGTTCCTGGTTTGCTTTGGGTTTTATTGCTTTGCAGGCAGCTCTCACTAGAACCTAACCGTTAGCGATAGTGCTTTTTTTTAAATTTAACATCCTGGAAGGGCCAAAAATGGCCGGATATGGCTTAACTTTTAAAACTTTGCATTCGACTGGATTTAGCTTTTGCCAAACATACAATGATTTGATTTTTCAGCATAGGTACACTTTAATAAATACTAAGCTGCTTTTTCAATTTCGACCTCTCAAAGTTGCAGCTCCATAAAAATCCCTTTCAAAACACAAATGCTGTACTTTTATGCATCTTAACCAATTCAAGAAGACAATTTTTCTTAGTATCTTTTAAACCACTACCAGGCCTACAAACTTAGACCTGCCAAAGATTCCCAACTGTCTTATTGCTATGATAAAGCTTGAATTCGTACACACTTTTGATTTGTGAGTGGTACATGAGACTTTTCCATCATCGGAAGAAAGTCTACTGGTTCTGATTCTGAAATTATTTATTGATGTGAGCAGGATTATTTATTGCATTGAAAGCTCTCCAAAGTATTACCATATTGTGCATTTAACCTTGTTTCCTGTCTTAAAAATGGCATCAAATCTACTAAATAAACATTCCATAATTTATAAGCTTTCCAGAAAAGTTTACTTACTTTCTCAACTCAGTTTTTTGTTATTTGGAAAGCATAATATTCGATAAGCTGTTATTGTTAAGTTGTTGTTGTTGTGAATTTGTAAACCATAAATGTAATATGAATTATGTCATTCTCTTAAAGCGCTTGAATTTTATTTGTATCTTACATTTTTAGAGTACCTGCATTAGTCATTTCTCGCCCCCGTAAGTGCAGAGAAAATACACTTTCGAACAGACGACAAACAAACACGCGCATATTGAATTCACAAATTCACAAAAAAGTCAGCTTATAGTAGCAACGAGTCAGTGGGAAATGCAGTTTGAATACTTCCAAGAGAATCTCTTCATCATGAACGACTTGAATAATGCCCTGATGTCTACTCATATTAGCAAAGCGTCAACAAGTATTTAGTAAGAAATTTCGTATTTCTAAAAAATCTTAATATCGCGCAATTGCGTCACAGAGCAAAAAGAACACGACAAAAAGTTTTTAGTCTTCCAACACAGTTCTGTGAAAGTAAAAGCACACAGTTTTCATAATTAAAGATCAGCAGGTTCCTTCGGAACCAAGATTGGTTTGCCAAAGTTCATGAATCATTCAAAAGAACGTCAAGAAAATACTCATGCAATAAAAACTCAAAGAACAAAATACTATAGAAAAACGTGCGTCGAAGGAACATTATAATTTATTCAAAAGAGAGTAATGTAGTATACGCATTTTATTTCATGCACTTCATACCGTACCGTCATGGCCGTGCCTCTTGGGAATCCAATAAATATTTCTTCAGGTAAAGTCTATACCTTTGTAACTTGATCAAGGGTAGCGCGCATTCCCCCAGCGTGATTCCGTACATCTTAAATCATGAAGGAAACAACACTCGAAATAAGCTCATCTGTGATCCTTGCGACTAGAGGATAATGCTATTCTTTATTTAATCATTTATTAGGAGCAGTTCCCTGTTGCAAGGTTATAAAGTGTTTGCAGAATCAGGCTGAAAGGTGGGAAAGAGAAAGCAGCTGCTTTTCAATACGTTCATGTTATCCACAGGGAACTAAGGTATCGACATGGAAAACGACCCAGTGACTTTTCTTTGGTGAGTTATCCATTTATATGGTCTCCCTTAGTGGTGTGGGTAAGATTTGAAACAACTGCTTTCTACTACTGAATGAAGTGATGAATAACTTGAGCAACTGCTCAAAGGAACAGAAGTGAGTTTTTATCAACACACCTGCATTGGCTTCTTGTTTTTGTTGTGCCTAAATCCGTTCGGAATAAAGTAGAAGAGTGAACATACAATACAAACTCTGATACGGGAACTTTGTGAGGCAGGATATTATTCGCTCGCTCGGTTGTTTGTCGCGCTGTTGCTACATATAAGTTGTTGTAGCTGCTCAACTAATCCAATTATCCAGGAACAAGTAACAGATCTTCTGGTGAATGACGCCGGAAAATGTGACATTGAATGATATGGTAAAAATGTACATATATACTGTACACTATGCATGCAAACTGTAGGTAACCTTTGTGTTTCTAATAATTGCCAGAACAGAACATTTCACTGGTGAAGAGATAACAAAATAAAATTAAGGCGCATCATAAAAACGGTGCATATAAATACAAGCATTACAATGTAAAGGGTTACACAAGAATGAAATGTATTTACTGTTGCTTTCTATCACATTTCCAAACCCGGTGGCCTCTTCCAAGTTATCAATAATTGCTGGGGAAAGTGATATTTCACTAGCAATTGTGGCAGTCATGCGGTAAAATTAATTTCACCAGCCCTCAACTCATCCCTGGTTTAAACCTTTGCACTGCACTAAAACCACATTAATAAGATAAAAAAGTAAATCTGCTTTAAAAGCTTCAATTTCATGAAACCCGAAAGTGTAAAGTAATTTGGGTCATGGTCATGGTACATGTGAAATAAAAAATTAATTAGTTTACAGGAAAATAAAGCCTTTTATCGCCTTGGTATTTTAATCATGAAAATGTTTCCATGACAATTTAAATTTAATATATTATCCAATGTTTACTGAGAGCCATTTCATGTTTCATACTCCAACTTCATAATGAAAAATCAAAGGACGGCAGATGCCTATTTTCCTAAAACGTTTTGTGTTTTAATTAATTTTTTACGTTTGATGCCCATTCCTTCATTTTCTGTTGAAAGTCATAATATATAGAATTATGTGTAACAAGTAGATTTGCTTCGAGAATACGTGGGTTTTAAAGGTCCACCAGGATACCAGTGTCCCTTCATGGACAAAGTTTACATGTGAGTGACATTAATCAATAGGAAATTTTATGAATGAGTTTTCAGAGCGGGGATGATGGTGCACAAATTTTATTGTTTTGATAGAATAAGCACGAGAAACATTAACCATATTGAAAACTTCAAAACTGGTTTTACGAAAAGCACCTTTGCCCCACGAGCACACATTTTTGTAGCAAGCTAAACAACGAAGACCGAGTCTTTAAAAATTAAGTAGAGGTGTTTGAAAGCGTTGATTGTTGCTCAAGACTTTACATACCTAAGCTGAAGTCTGGCATGTCAACCACAGGACGACGGAAGGCTGACAATTGATTGAATGCGCTACAGTGAAATGGGAGCCAATTAGGATGAAAAACGTCAAGTACGGGTCCACTCTCTTCTCTGTGAATGGTAATTTAGTACGCTATGTATGCTTCAGTATGAATGCTTTTATTCGGACCCATTCCCTGCACGGGCAGGGTGTTAAAAAATTTTACTGAAAAATCAACTGAAATTTAGAAGCCAAGATATAGACACGTTAATAGCAGAATTACATGTTAGAAGGTGAATAAAAGATAATTATTCGTAATGACCAGGGGAAGCAATGTTACCAAATATAATCACTTCAACACACCTGAAGACGTCTGTGGCGAAAAGACAAAAGCTCGTGTTTAATTTTAAGAAAATAAATGCTTCTTTATCCAAAAAGATGATTAGTCTAACTAATCTGATTTTGTCGATCTGTGTTAAAATGGCACTTGAGTAACTGATGGCGGATCTTTATGAAAAACCCTACGTACATATGTCTTGCACAAACTTGTTTGCATAATTTAATGGAACCTGCTGGCGTGAGTGCTAGTCCCAAATTCAATCCTAATGCAATTGGCACAACTTTTTTTGTTTAACTCGATGTATATGATTATCTGGCTTTGTTTGTTTGTGGAACGGTTGCAAATGTTTACTTGCACTGAAATGTGATTCGTGGTGATGCAACGTTAAAGTATACATACAAACTTTTACTTCCATGAACATTTTTTACCCTGAAACCTGTGTACATTATAAATGCAAACATTATTTCTGCTCCCCGAATATTCTTAATAGGAAGTATAGGAACAAGCAAGACAGTGAAACATATAGACATTGTAGATGCGGATTCAAATAATCGTAATAAAAACTCCGAGCTCTGTCAACACTTTCAGAGAGCAAACAAAAAAGCCTCTATGGCTGATTGTGACAAAGCGTACCCCGAATGAAGACTGACGAATAACATTGTGCTCGCAAATGTAAACCTGTGTGTGACCCATGAAAAATTCATGCATGCAAAGTTTCGTTTCAGAGCTCTACATCCATAGTTCAACCTTGTATCCGAAACTAGAGCATTCTCATCAATTAAAAGAATGGTTAAAACTGGTTAAGTGGGCGTTGTTTGTTTGCAATTAGATTACTTATTGAATTGGATGACATATTGGGTTATTTGGGTTGGATTACCTCTCGTGCATCATCATCGTCTTGCCGTTTCCAGAAAATCTGAAATGTACCCATCACTTTTTTGGAGTATACATTGTAATAGTATGGCAATCTTTGGTCTAGAGAACTGTCAGGCCAAAAAGTGTAACCGCTAAGCACATCGTAGGCGTGTTATTTCGATTTTATAAAGAAGTTTGATCTGATAATAGCAGTGTTAAACTAAAATTTGAATTAATTTAAGTGACTACGATCATTTTTTTCGAAACAAAGTTAATGAGGCAGGCAACTTTGGACGTAAAATTGAAATTATGGAGTTGAATAATGAGGTGCCTGCCGGTATTTGTAATGAGAACCATTCGTTCATGCCAAAAAAATAAAAATAAATCACGAAACCAGGAGATGGGAAGAATTTTGATTTCTGTATAGTATTTTATTATGTTACAAGGCACAAATAAATTAACATTTAGAATACTTCCTGACGCGAAAAGTCTCATAATACACATATAGCACATGCAGCATTTTTAAAGGGAGAATGCGGTCACTATTAAGTACTTGGTGTACAGTTCATTTGTAGTAATGCATAGACAAAAGGTAAAAAATTATACTGCATAGTGTTTGATACATCGTACTCGTAGTAGCCATTCTGGTATTAGTGTTGAAGCGTGAAAGACTTGTATACATTTTTATTATTACAATGCTCTTAAGTATTTCATTTAAAATGGTATCTGCTATATATCTAAACAAAGGCGAAGTGATTAATAATGCGAGTTGTTTTCTTTTCCTTTTTATGCAATTCTTTGGGGAAATTTGCTTGAGAAGAAGAGAGTTTGAATTTCAAGTAGACAAATGGTTTTCTCGTAATACACATATTATGTATCTACTGCATCTGCCAGTAGTAAACAATATTACTTCAATTGCTCTGAGACTGAGACTAAAAAAAGGTATCATTATATAATGAAGCGTTTTTCTCCTTATTTTGTTTTTAGAAACATTTCCTGTGGACAATACCTGAAAAAAATAAACATGAATATTAAGCACAATCTTTCCAAGTTTTTCTCCCTAATTGCTAATTTCAATTCTTATTGTCATTTCATATTCCTTACTTGGTTGCAGCACTTTCTCTCCAGCAACACTTTTGCTGGCACATCAAATGGTGATAGTTTTGTTCGGGTATGACGAGTAGTGCTGCTGGCAGGGATTTCATGAATCACACGTATAAAATCGTATATTATATTATGCATTATAAAGAAGAGAACGTACCTTCCTAATGTCAACATCACACTTCATAATGGAGTTGTATGTAGTCTCATGAATACCACATGACTCCATTCCCAAGAAGGATGGCTGGAAGAGGAAAAAATTGAGGCGGATTATTGCTTGCTCGCTTTAAACAATTTATATAAATTAGGTTGAAACACGCTTGTGTTGAAATGCACTTCAAAACAAATGTATTTCAACCAGAGAGACTCGCTTAAGTTTTATGAATTCATGTGTCAAAGGACAAAAATCGCATTATAAAAAGTTTTCATAATATTAAGCATTGTATAAGGTTTTAAAACTGTCAGTTCTTTGTAAAACATGTGGCCATTTGTCACTGAACCGAAATTCAGAAGAAATTCTAGAAGCCATCGAATGTCAAACTTATATTTTAAAATATCATGCCATTATATTATATGTAATTACCTGGAACAAGGCTTCTGGGCAACGGAATCGCTCATTACCAATCGTAATAACTTGTCCGTCAGGAAGCTCATACGACTTCTCAAGACTGGAGGAGGAAGCAGCGGCTAAAGTAATAATAAATAGTTCTTACTGAGAATGTGTTCTGGGATAAAAATGCAAATGAGCTGTTGTTGCTGACG
Source organism: Troglopedetes dispersus (assembly GCA_027744215.1). Lineage (NCBI taxonomy): Eukaryota > Metazoa > Arthropoda > Collembola > Entomobryomorpha > Paronellidae > Troglopedetes > Troglopedetes dispersus. The sequence goes on along the minus strand of JAHZNF010003922.1, from coordinate 8,336 downwards.
AACACTCGTTAAAATGCAGCATACTAGCTATAACTCGTCGTATCAATGTCAAAATAAAAAATGTTCACTTCACTTACTGGCCATTTCCTGCTCAAAGTCCAGAGCCACATAGCAAAGCTTCTCCTTGATGTCCCGAACAATTTCCCTCTCAGCAGTGGTAGTGAAGGAATATCCTCTCTCAGTAAGGATCTTCATCAGATAGTCAGTCAGATCACCTGCAAGCATTATAATTCTGTTATACTTTTTTATCCATACACAAAATATGAATGATCTAATGCATTGCATTTCCTGAACTTATGATGACACACTTTCAATTTCATGACATTTCTATAAGCAATATGTATTGCCTTTGACAATTACTTTTGACATGATTCTTTTAATTCATGTTTTTTTGTTTGAAAATCATTAAAAATGCCTTGTCCTTTTAAGTGTACTTCACTGAAAAAATATATAGAAAGCATATCACTAGCACATTATAATTATATTACGTACGTCCAGCCAAGTCCAAACGCAGAATGGCGTGAGGAAGGGCATAGCCCTCGTAGATCGGAACGGTGTGCGAAACACCATCTCCCGAGTCCAGCACAATACCAGTAGTACGACCCGAAGCATACAGAGACAACACCGCCTGGATCCCCACATACATAGCTGCAAAAGAAACCAAGTTATTGTGTTAAACTTTCACCATATAGCTTACTTCGAAATCTCAATTCATGTATGATCATCCCTTATCATACATTTAGTTCATTAAAGCCCACCTGGAGTGTTAAAAGTTTCGAACATAATTTGCGTCATCTTTTCACGGTTGGCCTTTGGGTTAAGTGGGGCTTCCGTGAGGAGGACTGGGTGCTCTTCTGGGGCAACTCGCAACTCATTGTAGAAAGTGTGATGCCAGATTTTCTCCATGTCGTCCCAATTGGTCACAATTCCATGCTGCCAATTATTTATTTATTTAATTTATATTACTGTTTGAACTTTGGTTTAGTTGAGGCAAGTATTTGCATTGTGAAATTCGTGGTAAAACATATTTAAATTTTTTTTTACCTCGATGGGGTACTTGAGGGTGAGGATACCTCTCTTTGACTGGGCCTCGTCGCCTACGTAAGAGTCCTTTTGTCCCATTCCAACCATAACGCCCTATATATCGGGATAAGGGTAAAAGCAACAGTGATTGTTAATGATTGAATTCTAACCCCACGTCACAAGAAAAGAGAAAACATTATTGGTAAAGTACCTGATGCCTGGGGCGACCCACAATGGATGGGAAGACGGCACTGTAGTGAGTTAAAAAGATTACTTATAAGGTTTGTGCAAACATGTGTGTTTATGAATATATTTCTTTCTCCGATGAAGGCTTTGTACTTACCGTGGAGCGTCATCCCCAGCAAAACCAGCCTTGCACATACCAGAGCCATTGTCGACTACCAATGCTGCAACTTCGTCGTCACACATCTTGATTGATTATGTTATGCTTATCTGCAAAATGAAAAATGAAAGTAAAATGTATTTTCTGTTGGCACAAATATTTGTACAATGCACAATGAGCGTTTTCGTTTTACTTCAGAAAAGAGAAAATAAAAATGTGATGGCTTCGGGTTAGTTGTCAATTTGTTTTAAAAACAGAGATAATCTCAATTCCACTCTATAACAACCCTTTACTAATTTAAATCGTATGGTTCTAAGCCTGACTCATTACTACCTATACCTTACTAGGTAGCTGCTCTATTCTCACTAATTGTTTCAAATGTACGTATATCCACACTGAGATGTCGTCGAATCAAAATGCTTATATTATGTTTTTTAATGCTGCAACTCCACTACCACAATTTCACAAATGAAGATAATAATGACAACTTGGTCGTTGACTACCTTTTGATGAGTCAATTACATAGTCAAAATACTATACTAATAATGTTTAATGTGCTACGAAGAATTTTCTATGACTCATGAAGAATTCCTTTTAAAGAGAACCGTAATAAAAAATGAGTTTGACTACAGAAGATTAATTATAAAAAGATGAATATCCTCTTATTCTTATGCTATTCTTGCTCTCTTGCGCTACTGCTGCTGCTACCTTTACTGGCTTTGAATTTCGCATGATCGCTACTACTGTTATCAGAATTCTGTATACCATGTTTTATAGTACCGTTTAGTTCAAAGACGATGATGGCGAGTGAGTAGAGTGCAATGCAAACACAATGCAGAACTGTGTAGTACTAGTCTGCAGCTTAGTCGAGCTAAAATTCGAACAAATGATAGTCTTAAAATACTGAAAACTTTGGCAAAAATTATGAATGCTATCAGTGCTATCTGATGGCAGATTACACTTTTAAAATAAAAGAATCAAAATATTAACTCGCGCATACATGTACACTATTTTCATAGATATTCATAATGAACCAGAAAAGTCAAACATTAAACTACTACTAATCACCATGATGAAAGCACTTTGACAATTTCCTTTTTATTATATCGTGCCGTTGTTATGCTTTCAAGTCAAAGGACATGAACTATAAAGTGTAAGTGCTAGTTCATACTATGTACAGCAATAAAGAGGACAGCAGCGCTAAATACTGTGCTGAATATTTTGCTAACTTACTAATTATATCGACATTAAGAACTGAAAGAGGAAGTAACCATAATGTGATCATGATGATGATAATCATGAAAGTTATTTGAAGAATACAGTACAAGTATTAGCAATTCATTCGATTTATCATTTCATGCCGTGTGCTCTCTAAATGAAAAAGAGTTGCAACAGACTTGGTGGATGCATGGTAAAAGTATAGATGAACCCGGTGAGTGAGGGATGTCATTACATGATAATCAACATAGTAATATAAAAAAGCAGCTCACCATCAATGTGTATTAAACATATATGGAGATAAATTTTGTACTACTAGCATTTCAGGTGCCTCTTACTTGAAGGTGTCTTACTCTTCTTTTTTAAAGAAGCAAGTGGGTGAACAACCGGTAGTTTGTGGGCAAGCTAGCTTACTAACACAGCATATATTGAAGTATGAAGAAGTAACCATTCATTCCGTCAGTGATGTATGTATTATAACATGATTTTGCATAGCTTGTTCTTGCTGTCTGCGCTAACAGAAGACGCGTCTTTTTTTTGTACGAGAATCCCAGACTATAGTCTCTAATAAACTACTTACTTAAGGGCCGGAATTTGTAATTCCTGTATGAAGAAGATGTATATTCAGCTTGTTCTTTCATTACTCTTTCAAACATCCACTGAATTTTTTACATTCATCATTTAGATAGTTTGAATTTATCTGAGAGCTTTGAAAAATCTAGAATACAATAAATTAGGGATTCAGCATGCGTACCTCCTGCAAACCTGCTAGGGTTATGTTCAAGATATATATATATATATAATGTGCATGTATGAATATGTATAAGTATTTATGAAGAATCGGTTTCGACCAGCAGCCGTAGTATTAACAAAATGCATAAAAAATATTTCCACCAAAAGCTTGGATCACTAAATAGATGAAACGGAGTAAACCACTATATAGTGCGGAACCCAAAATAAGTTCAGGGCGATGCAAAAACTGTTCCTATTTAAATCAATAATGATGTGATGCAGTGTATGGTATAACATTGTTGTGCTCTCTGAACCCAGTAAAATCATTATTTAAAAGAATGTTACCCCTTCAAAATTAACTTGTTATGTACATACATATTCCTTTACTCTTCAATTTAATTTGTATGTAACCTTGATTGATTCCGCATGAATGCACTAAAAGTGGGGGAAAATATGGGGTAAAAGAAAATACAACATACCTATTTACGGTTTACTACTACTACTACTAACTACTATTAGGAGTAATGGTTGGATGAGGGGGCATAGGTAGGCACTACAGATAGGGAACGGATCGCTTGCTACAAGCTTCCTGCCAGAGCCTGCCTGCTCGTTAAGCCTGGTTAAGCCGGAACCCGAATATCTGCGTATTTTCTTTTCCTTGATGTCTTAACCGACGTCAAAACAACTGGTTGAGAGATGCTCCTATTATTATGACCTTTCTTTTATTTTCAATGTTAAGATTCTATTAATCTTTTAAACAACGCATCTCTGGATTTCATTAATCTTGTCCTGTGGACCTCCGCTCGAAGTCGCGTACAACATGTTTTCAACACATTTCCTTCTAAGGTTAGCTAGCTTCTGAAGTATTATCACCACTATTCTAATGAAAAAAATGAACCCGTAAAATCGGCGCTGCCACATCATCACTATTTAGTAGAATGTCAACATACATTCATGCAATCACTCAGGTGCAAGTAGGTGTAGACTAACAAAAAATTCCATATATAGTGAAACGACGACGATGGCTTTATTTCGTTCAATGCTACATAGACCAATGCTACACCATCGCTCAGTTTGCTCTTCCTGGGGCTACGCAGATATTTGTTCAGGATATTTTCTACAGCACATATCGTATAGTAATGTTGAGCCATCATTTCATAAACTAATGACAATTAGAAGTGAATACCTTTGATATACTAGATAATAAAGGACGTAATAAAGGAAGTACTGGACGTACACAAATTCACTTATCTACGATTTTAAAAACTATCCACTACTTAAAACCCTTTGTTATAACTATGAATTAATGCAACACAAGCGACACGACAAGGGATAGGAGTCAATATTTTTTTAAAAATATAATTGCCATTGAAGAATCACGAAATCCGGTTGCAGTACCGCTCACTTTCAAACATGTATTAATATTTTCTCCATGCAAGGCACATATTTCACGCATTTTTTAAAGGGTACATAATACAGGAAAAGATCCGACCGTTATATAAGACTCTTGTGGTAGTTATATATTTTGCTTACCTTCACCAAAGTCCAAGCTAGAGAAAAAATACACCCAATAATTTCACTTTCGGTGGATGCCGTGGAACTTGTGTGCACAGTCACTGCTCAAAGCGGTATGAAAAAGTCGAAGCAAAGTTGCTATATTAATGATTACAAGAAAAGTAGAAAAAAAGAACCGGTGGTTGAATGACAGAGAGTGTCAAGTAGAATGAATGAGAAGAGAAGGGACCCAAGTGATTTTATAAATCTACTTTTGAGTCAGCATCATGCAGACAACCTTCCAAGTAGTTACAGCCAATCCCCATCTCTTCATTTTTCTTGACCATATATGGTCATTCGTTTCCATCTGGTCTCTGATTTCCCCCTTTGGCATTATACATTAATACGTATGGTTGTCTTCTGTGGTGTTAGCATTGTAGTCATCCCCATATAACCAGGGTTTACTTAGTATTAACTGCATTAAAAAAAGAATGCTTCTAGCATTTCTATTTTGCTCCAAGCCATAAATGTAGGAATACGGTTGGTTATTATTATGGTGCTGCACTCCATTATTGAAGGAACGGACGAACAACAGAGGAGTTGTGAGCTTATTTGGGGGGTTTACGCCTCGCTTGTCTGTGGCATTTTGTGTTATATTTATTTCAACGAACAACATCACCACCACCGCCATCCTCACAGCAACCACCTGCTACATTCATCTCTCCTTTATGCATTAGTGTACAAACTAGATTAAAATGCAACTGCAGCTAAAACTGGTAGAGGTAGGGTTTGCCAAAGAACACCAAACACATTACTTTATTAATATTTAATACTAAGAAGATAATCTGAATCTCTTGGTGCCTCTCTTCTCTACACAATCATCATCAACAGCTTGACTAGTAGTGTACATTAATGTACGCATTTGTGTACATACTTTAAACGTATAAGAAAGTTTGTAATAATCAGACATTGACTGAAGATTTTGAGGAACAATCTTCATCCCTATAAAGAAGCGTACACGGTCAGTAGACAGTAGGAGTACTAAGTATTCCGCTCGTCGACCTTCCCATTCAAAGACTTAATTCTCTGGGGTAGATATAATAAAACATGGAAAATAATAAGCATTAATAGGCACTACCCCAACAATGATGATGATGATGCTACAAACAACTACACTTGCACGATATGTTGTGCATAGCCTTTTATGCTTCTTTCGAGACGTGATGGACTTGATATTTTTACTGCAAACTTGACTCGTAGATGTAAGTTGAAATCTGGGCTCAACACAGTTTTATGCATTATTTATTTTTTACCACTGTAATCCAAAAAGGTTTTGCTAAAACGCCAAACTGTCACCCTTTTCGCAAAATGTGCAAGATATGACTCAAATACACCAAAGTTTCTCAAAGATGATTTAGCCTTGCAAACACAAGAAATATGGGTAGTGTCGAATTAGGATGTCTAATTTGTCAGTATCATCACCTAATCAAAACGTCAGGATGAGCAGGAACATTATGCGGATGAGAATTTATGTACAATAGTCCCACAGAACAAAAATTACGACGAAATAGAGAAAAGTATTCCTAGAATTTTTCTTGATGAATATTAGCCGTTGAGTTCAGTTTTTTGGCTATGCTTATATGCATTAGAAATATTTCATATCGAGCAAGGAAATGTCGCAAATTTGGACATTTAAAACTCAATTTAAGTCTTGTGGTAATCAATGCTGTTGTTTCTGTTTTATTTTCTATAACTCTGAATTACATCCTAAAATAAAATATTTGTAACTTCAGAATCCAAAAGGCGACAAATTATTCTAGTTTGTACAAGCTTTCTGACTAGTTCATGTCGTTACCTCCACAGTTCAAATCCAAAATATGCGGTCATCTCCGGTAACCGCAATCGTACAAATGAACCAGTCAAACTCACTATACTGGCAAACAAAAACCTACATACAAGTTAGGAGATTCATTATTATTGGATCGCACTTATGTACATGTGAAAATTGGAGACAAGTACGTGGGCGTTGCTCGCTTTCGATTTTGCAAGTTTTCCTTTGCATATTCAATGGATGGCTTATGTTGGTTTTATCCTAGTCATTTCACAAAGTCGGATGTGGAATCAGAAATAGGAAAAAAACAAAGGATAAATGGTTCGAGTTATTGGTATAAATTATTGAGTTGAAAGTATTATCAAGAAATAAAATCGTTCTTAGAAATCCTTTGTGGTAAATTATCATTCGATTTGTTTGGTTGGAGCTTGAGTGAACGCGAAATTATTTATTTTCACAAATAGGCTTACCAGCAAATTAATTCATACATAAAATCCAAAGATTGAATTGAGTGCGAGTTCAGTACTTAGAATTCCTAAGTTAGGAACTAAAATTGGATTGAGATACTGATATTTGTATTTAACATTTTATAAGCTGGGTTGGTCGACTTTTGTCAAAATTCTTCGATTTCAAAGACGTGTTTTTGACATAAAAATATCAAAGACATCGAAATGTGGATTTGAATCCCTGGGTGTAAAACTTCCGACTGGAACTCATCATCAAGTAGACTCATACATACCTATAAATTTTAGATGCAATAAAGGGGTTCAGGAGGAACTAATCGAGAGGGAAGGAGGCTGTTCAGCAGGTCACGGTATTGGGTGGCATTATAATATGTGATGAAGAACATCGGGGCTTTTGCACTTTTGGTTTTTTTAGCAGATTAATTTCGTTTAATTAGTTACTACCTTGGTGTTCAAGTTGGTTTCCGAATTTTAAATCCCTTTTAAAAAATAGTATCTCAAAGTAGCATTGAGAAATGCATACAAATTATGATTTACGCGAGTAACAAAAGTACGAATTATACGCTAATTGCTGATGTTAATTGGTAAGGTAATTGGATTGAGCAAGCACTGAGTAAGCAGCTTTCTAAGATTCACTCATAGACTGTGCACAGCACTATACATTGACCATTGACCATGATTCATAGACAATTCTGTATTACCATTTATTCTTCATTGTTTGCAAGCGGTAGTAAACTTTTCGTACACTTATACAACTACAAATTAATAGTAAAGAAATGAAATTTGCGTAATTCAAGTTATGTTAACCATGAAAAGTGTGCATGCATCATACGCACATATATTTTATTGATGCCAAAAAATTTCATTGAGCATTACATTTTGACTAGCATTTTTCACATTTTACATATTAAAGCACCCTTTTTTATTTAATAATTTCAATCCACTTCGTTACGTTAGAATAGAAAACGCTCCATTGACTAATCCAGTACACATTGAGAAAAGTATGTTCTCACTGTCCGCAAGAGTTTTAATTTTTACATGCAACAAAAACAATTGGTTAATTTGAAGTGGAGAGCAAAGCTTTGAGTTCAAATGCTACCAAAACTACATTTTATTGGGAAAGTTGGAAATGATCAGCATCGGTAGTAACTAATTAAACGAAATTAATCTGCTAAAAAAACCAAAAGTGCAAAAGCCCCGATGTTCTTCATCACATATTATAATGCCACCC
>JAHZNF010003921.1:0-11367 GCA_027744215.1 Troglopedetes dispersus | reverse complement strand
CTCCCATTGCCAAAGATGAAAAGATTAAGAAATTTACAAAACGAACTCTGCTCAAATGCCAATTTGTACAAGAACAAATTAAAGTTTTTTACATGAACATTATTTCGAATTTAACCCTTCCCAGAAGGCAGTGAAAGGAAACGGAAATTTGACGTGTGTGAGATGTAAAAAAAAGACTGCAACAACACTTTGACGTGAGCTTACTTTGCCGTGGTACATAAAACATTACGATTTGAAAACAAGAATTAAATTTAAATGTTTACGTCAATTCCTTCCTCAGATCTGGCATTCTTCTTGAGACACGTGCATTTATGGTTTCGAACCCGAGAGGAAATCCCACATGCCTATATAAAATTCAATCTTGCTCCACTAATGCTTCATTTTAATAAAGGGAATTCAATGATTGACTTTGAGATGCATCATTTACCAAATTTTCATTTTGTACAAACTCCAGTTTTTCATCTCTTGGAAATCATTTTATTAAAAAAAAAGATAATTACTACATTTCGCATGTCACATCAAGTCCTTTGTACTCTTTGAAAGGAGCCGACCGTACACCTACCTTGGATTTCCTAGTATTCCTTCGCCTTTCTCTTGCAGCAGCATTTTTTTTGTCGGGTCAAGTTAACAGGACTGATTCATTCGGGGATGAATGAGGCACGGAGATAAAGTAAAGCTCTTTTCGCTGAAAACATGAGTGCAAGCAGTTAATATTGTACTGTTGAGTCGTTCCTTCATGAGAAACGTACTTGAGAATATAATTTCAAGTTGTAAGCAAAAACTCTTCTCTTTGCAAAGCCAAGCAGTTTCCTTCATTTTTACATTCCGTTTCATCCGTGTACATTCCATAAAGTAAATATGTAACGTGACAAGTTCTTCTTCAGCAACACCCCAAAAAAACTCCAACAAGCTCCATGTTGTGTTTTAAAACAGTTCTTCTCACACATTTCCCTGCGTGTCTCTATAATATACCTACGACTACCACGGAAGGCAGGCTCTTGCATGCTTTTGGTTTGGCACTCTTTTACATGGTTATGATCAGGTATACAGAAAATTAAGTGCATCAAAGTAGCGCTCCTACTCNCTGCGTGTCTCTATAATATACCTACGACTACCACGGAAGGCAGGCTCTTGCATGCTTTTGGTTTGGCACTCTTTTACATGGTTATGATCAGGTATACAGAAAATTAAGTGCATCAAAGTAGCGCTCCTGCTCCTGGTGATGCTCATGTATCGTTATTCCTCGTTGTAATACACAAATGGTTAACCTACGAATCCTTACTCGCCTATTTTTCAGATAGATCCTATTAGTGTGGAGTAACCCGACTAATTTCCCTTACCACCGCCTCCATAAATGAAATACGAGGTTCGAGGATGGAGAGATATGTTGACGTGAACATTAAAAAATATCTCCTCTGTGTAAAATGTATTATGGACGGAAACTGAAACTTGGGACAAGATAAATATAAGGAAGAATCAGTGTGTTGTTTGTTGTGTGTGATGGAGTTTTAGAAGCTGAACAGAGCACCACGTAAAAAAATAATGAGTTGACTTTCGGTGTGGCTCTGTCGACTTTGCTCAAGAAGAAAATATTGCGGCTCGCAGTGGAAAAAGGATCATTACTATTTACTACCATTACGAGAGAAAGATTTCTTCCTCGGAATATATTGTTGCAGTGTGGCTGAAAAGGATATTATCCTTTCTGTTATATTTTCCTTATGTGTGTGTGTGTGTGTCTACGTGTGTGATTTGAAGTGTTGGGCTAACACAGAGCCAAATGTCTATAATAATCATAATCATGATGGTTGCTTGCACAGTCAAGATTCAAGTAAAGATAGTGCCGAGCCTGTTTCTTTAAGACGAAGTTTAAAACAGTAAAAGATATCCTAAATGGCTAGAGCTGCTGACAAGAACAAGATATAAACGAAACATAGCTGCTGGTGTAACGAGCTACAAGAATAAAAAAAAGACAGTCTGTCTGTACCATCATCGTAATACCATATTTTTTTGTTCAAGAAGAATAAGAAAAAAAAGTCAGCAAACTCTCAAGAGGTTTATTTTTTTGCTGGTGGCTAAAGCTGAAAAAAAAGGAGCAATAATGTACCCACACCACATATGAATAGATCTCCTGCAAAGTTGAGATGAAGAAGGCAAAGTTGGAGTAAACTGTGAGAAAGGTAAAGTAAGCTGTAATGATGCATAAAGTACATAATGCAATCAAATATCATACATTGTTGTATACACAGTTACTTTAGGAGATCATGAAACCGTAAGCTTTTCAAAAAAAATAATAAGTTGAAGATTGTTGTTTTCGTATGCAGCAGGAGTAGTAAAATAAAAGTAGTAAAAACTTGTGTGTATGTGTTACCTCTTCGTTTTGTCGTGAATGTAAACGAACTTTTTTTTGATACTACTATGCAGATATTATTATTATTATGATGGATATTGTAGTAGTAGTGAACGAATATAACATAAGATTTTATGCAATACCAGAGGTGGCTGGTATGTAGTCGGTCGTAAAAATAATACGGAATAATGTCTTAGTCAAGTCAAAATAAGGATACATTATCGACTCATATCAGTTATCATGAAGTGAGGGCCAAGCACCTATCAAAGTTGAGCCAAAAAAAACCTTCCCTCAAGACACGAAAATATTATCTGCAAAAAAAGGATAGATTGAGACGGACATTTATAATCTGTTGTTGTACAAATTGTACATAATTAAATTATCTAGTTGATAGAGCAGCCAAAATAGTTTGACGCAACATTGACCACATCTTATTAAATACCAGGAACAGAATAAAAAAGTACAGTTGATTGCATGCGAGATTTATATCTGAGTAAAGATTAGCTTAAAGTTTTCCAAGTGGCAAAAAGGGACGGACGGTAGTGGTGTAGGCTGTAACTGGTACTAATTAGTGTACGTGCACTTTTGAAGCTCAGATTAAAAATATCAACCAGCAGAATTTCCACTCCTTTTCAACAATGAAACTTTTTTGCAAACAAAAAATTAATTTGGCAGTACATAAAAAATTTGAAATTATTACTACTAGTCAACTTCCAAACGTAAAAGGCGAAAATCTACATGAGCTAAAGTGTAGAGACTATTTCAAGATTTTCTTTTGCTCATTTTGATTTTGACAGTTGTATGTGACGTACAAAAGCGATTTTAACAATACAGACGTGTCATCTCAAGTGAGTTCGTGAGTGAGACTTTTGGAGGTTCTATGTAGTGTCATAATAACAGTGAATCAGAAAGTGGCACGACTAGGAATTGAACCAGTTTTAAAAATTAGAAAATGGGGAAAACACAATCTTCTTCAATGAGTTAATATTTACATCCTTTATCACTAGTTTATGTGCAAATAGTGTTTGCAAAAAATTATATCCGGTAAGTTTATGGAGGCGATAATTTTTACGAAAATCCATGTTTAATCGCAATTATTATGTTTGAGCAGGTTTGTCATTGTGCTCTTTCATACTTACTTTAACTATTAAATTTTTTTTATAAAAGTGTCAACAATTTACATGACTCTTACCAATCCCCTTAATAATAATCTCGGGCTGCGTTGACATTGGTGCATAAAAAGGTTAGTGTGGAGATATTATCATACATGTCAAAAATCTTCTTGGAAGCTTAGATTGGAGAGTTGGAGTTTGTTATATTATTACAAGGTCCAGAAGGCAGGAAAATATGTATAAGACCGCTTTGTAAAGTTGTGTGCAAGTGAATGTGAATGGTACCGAAAAGAGATGGGGTATGGATTTATTCATGTTTTTGTGACAATGAGGAAATGACTAATGAGTCAGTAGTCAGTAAGCCGCATGAAACTATTGTAAAATGAGGATGGTGGGTGATGATGAAGGCAAATAAATCCCTCGTTGATTTGAACAGTTTTTTGCTCACTCACTCACGCCCTTTTCCATTACACATGCTCATTTTATTACGTGGGAGGGAGTGCATGTTTTAGTAGTAGAGTGTGTGCGGCCGTGCTTAAAAATTGTAACAAAATATAAAAGGGTTTTTCTTAGTTCCCACTTTTGAAAGATAAGGTACGCTTTCGATTCGAATATAATACATATTATGCACAAAGTTTTGTTGATTTTTTTACCGGATCATTTCTTCAGTTTATAATCCAGGGTATGTATGATGAGCTCCGCGACGTTATTTTTTTTATGAGGCTATCGAATGCAAATAATACAGAGGTGGGCATTACGTGTGTCATTGAACATTATTCAATTCAATGAAACAGAATTTGCGTGGTGAAATTGGTGACAGTTCTGCTTTGAGCGACATTAAAACAAATTTCGAAGCAGGTAGAATCGAACTAATGTGTGTAGACACATGTTGTTTTTAGTGGCAATTATAGTTGACCTTCATTTAACTAGAAGTACTTCCAAGGAAGTTATTAAATATTGGGTATTTTTATTGTGTAGATCCTCATTACCTTTAAGATTCGATAGATATAATGTATTATAAAAATTTAGATTACTTGTTCTTTTTGCTAAATTTGCAATTTTTTTTATTTAGGGAGATGCAATTATGTAAGAACTTGCCACTTGCGACTGATGATTGGCCATAATTCAGCTAATTTTGACACACACCGACACAGCAACTAAAGCAATATTGGGATATCTAGAATCCCGTTGAATTTCTCTGACCAGTGTCCAAAGCTGCAATAAAACATTCAAAATGCCACTTCCGTTGCGAAGGGTTGAGCCCACTCACGTGTCAAGAGGAGTTTTACCTGAAAGAGTTCGTGTTCCAAATGACTTGGAGGCGACAGCAAATGGGACCCTTTCCAATGTTATTCTGCAACTGAGCTCGTAAGAATTTAGTTTTCGACTGTTTTCGAAGCTTATGCTTAGTGAACTCAACCAAAGTTAACCAATTTTAATTCATTTTAAATTATAGGTTAAGCCATCACGCAGAAGAGTTGTTCACAGACTTAATCCAAGTAGGTTCGGAAATAGCGAATCGTGCCAACAATCTCCAGGCGAGAATTGATAGACTAGCTGTCAAAGTTGTTCAACTTGATGGAGCAACCGAAGAGTGTAAGTGCCCAATTAATAAATTATGTGCGTCACAACATCAAAACGCAAGTTGTTCCGTGTAAGCTAATTAAGTTTCTTAATAATGTTCTGCAGCAGCGTCCATGCAAGATTCCCTGAACACCAAGCCATTCCAGGTGAGGGACTCTTAACGTATTAATTGAAGCGCACAAGAGTGGTTATCTTATTTATAAAGAGACAAACTCGTCAAATCTTACAAACGTTTTGTGGTCATTCGACTCGCAATAAAAATTAATATTAATACACACACAAAATCACTTCCTGTGCAAATACATGAATCGAAACGAAAGCTGACAAAATATGAAGATAATCTGCGAGAAAAAGAGCTGCAATTTTATGTTATCGGTTTTATTTAAGAAGGTAAAATTTCAGACCTTAGCTTTTGCCTTGAATGTCCTCTTCCTTGTTCGTCTGTCTTTCCGTGTTTAAAATGAAAATTCTTTCTCTTATCTCTTTCTGTTTGCTTAAAGCATCAGTCGGTGGAACAACATGAGGCAAGTTTTGCATAGTGTGTTCGTCTTGGTCGCACCATCTCGCATGCTCAATTTTCTCTGATGGAAATGTATAACAAACAATTTCAAATGTTTTCAGCCTCACAAACCGAAAAATGAAGGAGGTCAAAGGCATAAGAAGAGAGTGCGACAACCTCACAACACAAGAGAACGACAAAAGCACATTGTTATTGAACATGGAGAGCATATCATGCCTGGCGTGGAGTATTCTAGACCTGGAAATGTAGGCCACAACAATTTATCATGAATTAAATTGACGCAATTATGATTAGAACTCATATGAAATGTTGGGTACATTTGGTTTTGCAGACCGTACCAGAAGTTCATGATGCTGTTGTTCCTCTGCCTCCGGACACAAATGCACTGATGCAACAGCATCGCCACAATGCCGCGGCACGACCAAGCAGCATCGACATTGACGCGAAGGGGCTTCCAAGTCCGAACTACAATGAGTCGCCATATGGAAATGGAAACATTGGAGATCCTCAAGCGAGAGGCGACTTCCGGTACGTACTTGAGAAGCAAGCTTTATTTGTGCATTTATTTTATGCAAGACAAGCACATTTTATCATCACAAAAGTCCCTTTTTCCTTCAAAATCAAATGAATGATTGGAAGTGCTGCCTGCAAATGCGGTAAAAACTTTTTTCGGGTTCCTTCCTTAGCAAATTCATTGGACTCATAGTTTGAGAATGATGAACGCATTTAGTAGCACGTTCGTAGAACATTTTGCATCTTGAATTAATAACCCCCATTTTTAAAGTTGGTACCGAAATATGGATGACTTTGTATAAATATTTTTGTTCTGTACTTATTGTTGTGCTTGAATGTATGAAGTATGTCCGTACATGTAGTCCTTTATGCAACCAGTACGAAAATCCCTCGTGGTGTAGTTGCGAAAAATAATTTGTTACTGTTGTTATTATTATTGTTATGTAAATGACCTGCGTTCTGGAAACATGTTGCCTGATCGTTTGTGTCCTTGTCGCAACCAGGTTCCACATGAACCATCATCACCTGAACCGTACTCTTAGTCAAAACCAGTATGAGCATGATGCTTATAGCTATGCTCATCCGAGTCAGTCTATCAATCAGCGCTACTACTCCCACGGCACCCCACCACCTCCAGCTTATTCCGATTCCAGTACCGTCAGTCTTAATGCTTATTCTAATTCGAGAAGTTCCCTTGGTATGGTTTCCAATGTGTCAACGCCAAGAGGCACTCCGGCAGGATCATCTACTCCGAACAACTTATCGAATGGGTATGGATTTAGACCATCGCAGCCACCTCCAGCTCCTCCACCGGGTTACAACGGGTAACGTTTTTATGCAATTTTTAAAGCATTTTATCCTATTGCTTCAGTATGTATGTTTACATATAAAAGTTGTTCAAATTGTTGAGTTTAGTTCGCAATCTTGCCAGTGTTTCCTTTCGTTACGCTGCTTACATAGTGTTACAAATACAATGTTCGTTCTGTTGTCAGTAACTTTGTTAATGACGGTTACTATTTTCAGGGATACCTAAAAGTCCTCCTTGTAAAATTTGAAATTGTCAGTACAAACTTGTGTATTATTTGCTTGAATGAATATCTTACCTTGTTGACGAAGTAGGGTACCTAATCGTTAATCAGCTCCTCACAAAAGTAGTACTAAATTTAACGTAATCTTATTTAGTTTAACGGAATGTTCAAGAATTGAAAACAGTTAGAATAGACTAGTTAATTTCCAGAAGAATAAAATAACTTATGGGTCTTATAAAAGCCTCCTTCTAGCAGCACAGGGAATCAACTTTACAAGAATGAAGGTGGAATACTAGGTCGTTGCTGACTGCTAAGTATTCAATGGTGTTGGTCAGCACACATCTTATACTGAATGATTAGGATGCATTGCGAAAGTCTGTGAAGTTGTTGAAATGTAAAAGTTGGAGTGTCTAACATATTTTCTTCGAAACTATGTAGAACTCCACCAGGTTCTCATTCAGGAACGCCGACGAGATCCTTGCGAGGAATGAACTCGCGAGATACGCTTCCTCCACCACCTGAAGGTAGAATACTAGGTCGTTGCTGACTGCTAAGTATTCAATGGTGTTGGTCAGCACACATCTTATACTGAACGATTAGGATGCATTGCGAAAACCTGTGAAGTTGTTGAAATGTAAAAGTTGGAGTCTAACATGATATTTCTTCGAAACCATGTAGAACTCCACCAGGTTCTCATTCAGGAACGCCGACGAGATCCTTGCGAGGGATGAACTCGCGAGATACGCTTCCTCCACCACCTCCTCCTCCAACAGAACTTGAAAACCAGTCGCAACCCAACGGCCATAACCAATATAATGGGAACCCGGGACTCAGTTATGATCGGAATTCGATAATGCCGCCACCGCCACCTCCTCCAGTGGAAGATGAAACGGACGAGCCACTTCCTCCTCCACCACCAACACCCGATCAGGATCATAACCATTCATTAAGGGCTCCGATAATGCCAGAGGATCAACTTCCACCTTCACCTCCTCCTCCTCCTCCTGAAGCCCCGGCGCCTCCTCCTCCACCACCAATGACAACCGCTCCACCACCTCCAGCCGTTGGAAACGGAAGCGTGGTAAAAGCCGAAAAGAAAAGTAAAAATATTCCAGCGCCTGCTTGGGACGGACGATCGGAATTGCTCAAAGCTATAAGAGACGGTAAGCCATACTTTGACAACCTTCCTTATTTCCTTAAAATCGATCATATCGCAGCATTCGTTCACAATTTCGTGTACTATTTGTTATCCTAGGTATCGAATTGCGAAAGGTGGATAATAAAAAAGAAGTCAGGACTGAAGACAAAACTGGATCGACCTATTGTGACGTTGCTTCAATTTTGGCTCGCCGTGTGGCAGTGGAAATGTCAGATAGTGACAGTGAGTCAGAGAGTGAGTACGACAGCGACGGTTGGGACGAAGCGAGTGCTTGATGTTTAGCCCCCGTGGTGGATTCAGTCATACCAGTCCATTCAAAAGACGAAGAAATTCTTCCTAAACACCCCAAAGAATAGATAGGCACATTATGCTACTGCTAATTATTGTTACAGTGAACCAATTTACTAATAATTTATAGTTTACTTGCAGCGAGGAGAACATTCTTATGCCAATTATTGTACTGTTTGCTGATACGTAATGCTTCATTAATATTACAACAGTTAGGCTACGCAAAGTTTTTTTTACAAAAGCGTACACACTTCTGTTCGACAATAAGAATAGGATTTGCAAATAATTATCAACGTCGACACAGATAATAATATACACTACATATTAATATTACACTATGAATCATAATGCAAATTTGCTTCAAATTCATTTGTCTTAAATGTTTTACAAAAATACGTATTGTTATTAACTAATAAAAATATATATACTCATAAATTATACTAATAAACCTGCATATTAAAGTAAATTAAATATATAATATCTAGATCGCAAATTACTCAAAATAAAAGTGGTTTTTGTCCATGAAAAAATATGACTCCTGCAAATTCTTCGCAAATTACTCAAAATAAAAGTGGTTTTTGTCCATGGAAAAATATGACTCCTGCAAATTCTTAAAACTGTACACACATGGTGTATTACGATTACTGCGTTAAAATGCATGCATAAAAAATGCTTTAAAATTATACATAAAATTTCAATTTTCTAAAAGCTTATATACTATTATAGGCGACTGAAAACTATTATTTAATACACACATAATGCCTAAAATAATACAGCTAACCATGTATCATTTAGGAATTCAATGTTGTCACAAGAATCGATCTTAAATAATTATCCTAACTTGTAACGAGCAAAAATTCAATTTAAGTAAAGCTACTACTACTCCCAAAAAGTTGCATATTTCTGACGCAGACGCAGATTCCTAAGAATGTTCATTAACGAAGGATATGAATAAAAAACACGAAATATAGTTTATTTCTACTTGAGGTCAGGGGGGGAGACTTATTTTGCATTAAAATCAATGCCTTTGCTGACCCAGGTGTTTCATGCAGTGTAATTACATAAATGCAAAAAATGTTATCAATGCCCGAATACTCAATGTTTACTTTGTGAGTAATTTTGAAAATAAAGACTTCCTTTATTTCATAGTTACACTAAATTACATCGTAATTAACACAAAAACATTACAAACCGTACATGTAGCCTACCTAAGTTAAATTTAATTAGCTTAATTGACTCACCTCCACAAGTAAAAGGCAAAAGCACTCGACAGTTACAAGATTCAACGTTCATAATAATCCTTTCGTACAATATAAGTTATATATTATGTAAGTTTATTCCTAAAGTATGATTTGAGATGCATTGGATTTGGCATTTACTGCCATTGGCTTGATTGATACAAACCTACTTGAAGTGTTTTACTGTCGCAACAGTATGCTGGTGGCAGTTTCTAGATCGTTACTTGAAGAGCGCAACGCTTCAACTACGCGTGTTTGATCAAATCCCATATCCACCAGGATTTGGATGTTTTCTTGGGAAGGTTCAACATTTTCTACTGGTCGCTGCTGCCTCTGACGAAGAAAATAACCCAGAATCCCATCGCCATGCATCCCGTCATCAACGAGGCGTTCTGAATATCCTTGTCCACGTTGTTGCCGAAAATCTTGAGCTCGAGTGTAGTAATACTGCTGTTCCATGAGTTCCGTTTGCTCTTGCCGTTGGAGTTCCAAGGTTGCCCCCATTTGCTTGTACTGTTGATATTTCATTGAAGAACAAGTAATCACGACCATGTGCATAGTTTTATCACATTTTTGGTAATGAAGAATGGATCCATACAGCAAACCTGCTTTGTTAATTACCTTTGGTTCTTTGGAATTAAGAAGCCAGCCGAAGAGTTTGTTAAAAGTTTTAGCAACGAAATGAGGCACAACCAACCACTTCTGCACCTTGAAAATGTTGTTGCGATAAATGATTCCGGCCACCTTCGAGAATGCAAAATAAAGTATGTCAACAGAAAATTCATTTCCGTCAGTTCATTATGGGACATTGTCGGGTTCAAGGAAATTAATTGGCTTACCACGCCACAAGCAGCTGACATCAATGTCGCTTGAGATGTTGATGCAATTTGAAGTCCGAGGAGATACGTGATAGTTTTTCCAGTAACAGGAATGCCCACAAAAGATGAAACAGCAACTCTCGGAATGTCCAAGAAGTAGTTCACATACAATGGGAAAATTAATCCATATCTAATAAAAAGCAACATTAATTTTCTGAGTCACACGCAAACATACCTCATTTTAAAAAACACACGTGTAAAGGATCTTGCGCCTAATAAACTTACAGTCCAGGTGGAAGAAAACTTCCACTGTGAGAGTCCACATTGAAATGGTTGAATAGCATTATTGTGCAAATTTCTAAAATCGTGGCAATCGTGCAAGTACCGAAGAGGAAGGACGCGAATTTTCTCGATCCCATTCTACGTTCGAAAATTCTGGCAAAATAAATTAACCACATAATTAATAACACATACTTCAGCGTTGCTGGCTTCCATTCAAATTAAAGTACTCAGTCTTCGGTGAAGCAAGATTGGGAACGAACCTGAAATAGTAGATAACAAGGGCTGAACATATAAGATCCTTCGTGTGAATGTAGGTTAATCTATTGAAGAACAGCCTCCACAGATGACCAGATATAATAACTTGCGGGATTTGACAAACCAGATGATTCCGTAAATGAGCTATCATTGGTACATGAATTGCAGTACAGGTAAGGAACATGCAACCCAAAAGCCCTTTGCAAACAGGAGCTTTATCTGT
>JAHZNF010003920.1:0-12653 GCA_027744215.1 Troglopedetes dispersus | reverse complement strand
GATGACAAACAAGTTTAAGCTGGGATTTTTTAGATGCGAGATTTCTCTGTACGAGTCTATGAACCTACGCCGTAGCCTGGGTGTTTTTTTTTCTTCATAGTGAACTCATAGACCATCTCGAATTGCAGGGATTCTTTGCCAAGAATTGGCAAATTCCAAATTGCACCTAGCCTCCCTTCCGTCTTTAAGCGTTTAAGACAAACTGGTCAAAATAATTGCCGTGGTTCAGTCACTCGACCGTTCAGTCCGTTCTCGTAGTCGGACAAGAGTGCATCTGGATACATCGCTAGTTTAAATGATAGGGTCTCCTGTTTACTTCTTGTTAGCTCAAGTGTAAAGTTTTTCACCCTTTCGCATCATGGCTCCGCGACCGGCGGTCGATGCCGTGGGCATGTTCAGGAATGCCCTCAACCCCTTAAATAACTGGTACTCCCTTCTCGTGTTCGGGATCATGGGTACCTTCTCCACCATCATCATGACCTACACAAACCTGGACATGATGAGGGACCGCTTCCAAGCTCAGTTTTACGACACGGAAGACACTTTCGATTTCATCGTGGGTAAGGCCAGGTTTTTTTTATTATTTACAATACCATTATTATTCGTTTACACATTAGCATTCCGCATCCGCATCTGAGGTGCACAATACGAGTCCAAAATTTGCATAAATCAATAGACGACCAGATTATTAAGGAAATCCCGTGTGTGTGGCTCCTTATTATTGAAAATCGGTGTCACGTAAAAACGAAAAGGCAAATAGCAATTTATCCCATTGTTCATTTTGAGACCACACTTATCCTTCATTCGACCGACGTTTGCACAATACCAAAATAGATATGACCACCACTGTCCCTTTCGTTGGTTCATTTATTGTCTAGGTCTGTGTGTGTGCATAATTTATGACTCGGAGGAATCTTATTGGTCTTTGAGCCAGTCACTTTGCAATTATCGATTTCATGAGCTTTTACTTCCATGTAAGTGATATCAATTTAGGGTTGTGGAATCAGATGACGAAATAAGATTTGATATTAGCACATGATCAAATCTGTGATTTATGCTGATACAAAACAAAAAAATCTTTTCAAATCATAATTTCGCGGTGGTGGGTATTTTTATTTATTTATTTATTGATATTCTTTCAACAAAATAGGGGGATCATTACTTGTGCCCACAGTTGACAAGTGATAACTACATAAACTGACTTATTAGGAATGCTAGGTATTACGTGAGATGGTTGTGGTAAACACAATTAACAAGTTACTGCAAACCTCTTTGTTAACTGTTCCCTTTTACATATGTTGCTAATTTCAATTAGGCATATGAATTTTTGTCTAGATGAAGTATCGTGCGTTTTCTTGTCTTGTACAAAAAATGAGCAACAACGTGCTCTTGCATCTCCTCTGAAAGCATAAGATAGTAGTTATTGTAGTAGATTACAACTAACTGCACTCCTAATTACGCAACAATTTTTATACACTCTACGATCTCGTATTATTATAATATATTTACACACACACACATTTTTTTGTGGTTGATCGAATGGAAAAGGATGATTTTTAGGGTTTGCGAAATGCCACGATAATAGGCAGACACGGCAAGGTAACATGTTACACATCCATTTAGATTTTACATCAACAAAATGAGTAGAAAATTCCGCAGATCTGTTTCAAGAAAAGAGCAACAAACTAAATAAAAGAATAGTGCATTATATTTTTTTTGCGCCGAAAATTTGTTTTTTATTGAGTTGACTAGTTGACACATGGTAAGCAAAAAATGGAGAGCATTTTAATAAAAATGAAACTTGATCGAGGCATGCATAGTGAGTGGGCAATTACACCCAAAGCCTGACAAAAAAAACAGACGGTGAGCACGCATGGAGTGTGCCTGCTTCTCTGATCAAATGAAACAAGTAAATATTATTACGGAAGTCCTGCTTGCCTCAAGCACAAAAAAAAACGCATTGCTCATGTGTGAATACATAATGCGTGTAATAATTGAGAGATTTCCTTTAAAATGCTCTGATGATTAAAGTAAAGCTTTTAAAGGATAATCCAACATGCAAAGGCTTCCTATGCACATGTCCGAGAGTAATGCAAATTTATGGGCTCAAGTTATTTTTCAAACATTATTAGGCAGCATCATTACAAGAGATATTAGCTGTATGGAATTTTTTTGTTTACTAAAAAATTAAACATGTTAATAGGTAATTCCACAAAAAAATGAGCAACGAGACGTGTGCATGTGACTTATTCGTTCCACTTGTCACTTTTGTTTGAATTTTCTGGGTGAATTAGTTTTTTTTTATGTGAAGGTGTTCGAGATTTATAAATTGTGCACCTAAATTTACAATTTACATGCGGAGGCTCCATTTGATTACGGGGATTATTGTCAAATGGCATGATTCTTGCTAATTTTCATTTCATATGCATCGACGCGAAGGAATACAAGGAGCCAGCGGTTTACTTCGACTCAAAGTGCATTAATAATTACCTATTTACACAAGGAAGTTTTTGCCACTCCTGCTGAATCATCATTATCACTGTCACACTTTGAATTCACTCCTTGCAATATTGACGCGCACAATTTATTAATTTGCATTCTGTGCACCATAATAATTCAAATCCTGATGGACATTCCCAATTGTCCTCAGGCGCTAGCTATCCTATACTCTTGCGAAATTAATAATCAATCACCTTCGTAGTCTTGATCTCGTTTTTTTTAATAAACCCCATAATTATTATTAGTTGCTTATGTATTTGTAGATTATCTAAGAAAAACAGAACATCTAACAAAACGTTCACGGTAGTACCTTACAAAAGACATGAACACTTTTCCGATACTTCTCAAAAGCGGTTGAAATGGGCCATTGATAAAAAAGGCAGACGCTCACGGGCTCATGTCATAACAATCATCAACGTCACCTCATCATTGTAATACCAAAATTGATAGTTCACCGTCGAAAAATTAAATTGCTTTGTCATCAGAGGTAAACAAGTATAAGTATTATGCCTGCATAGTTTTTTTTGTATGGATAAAACGCATACCTTTCATGTGGTTCCTCTCGTTGTTTATGTATGTCAAAACAATAAAGTTCATCCATCAAAGAACGCTGAAGCGATAGGGATAATATGGAGAAGACAAAAAAAAATAAACGTTCCTTCGACTTTTTTTTGCACGTAGGCCCAGTCACAATGGTTGATAATCCCAAATCTTGTCTGGGTCATTGAAAACTGTCTTCATTATTTATTCAGGAATACACATCCTAGAAGAAGAAGAAAAAGAAGAAGTGACTAAGAAAAGCTCAAAGGTGGTATACGCCGTTGCCCTTTGTAAATGAGTACTTATGCATCACATTATTAACAGCGGTACAAAAAAATATAGAAAAAAAAGATGGATTGCGCAGACACAGTCGCGAGTGCCGTTACGTGCGTATTTCTGTGTCCTTGAGGAGCACCTGAAACTGTTACACTCACACGTACCTATCAAACAACTTTACGTGCTTCGCAGACACCAAACCATCAATTTTACATGCACTGGCTTTATTATTATTACGACATTGCAACATCATTTCCAATAATACAACATTGTGTTCAGAAAAAAAATGAGTCACAAGAAGGATTACCTAGACTGGTAATCCTTCTTTTGAGCATATTATTGGAAATTTCCTTAACAAACCTCTGAAAACCCATTTTTGTTAATTTTTTTTTGGCAATTTTGTTTTACCTACTTTTTAATTTCTTCCATTTTAAACTTTTTTTAGAAATGGTCGTACGGCATAGATTATTAAAAAAAGGTATTGTATATGTATTCTTTATTTATAAACATTTTGCAAGAAGCAAAATTATTTCTTATTGTTTTCTGGCGTGGCTCACTTACCCAAGCTTTGTGCTGATTTTTTTTTTCACCACGAAAATAAATCACCATGTTTTCCTCAAGAGCGACATGAATGATGATTACCATGTTGGGTTTAGTGAATCACATACTTTCTTGGTTAAGTGCAGCAGACTTTGTCAATAGATAAAAAAATATGATGAAAATGAACCAAGTGGCACGTACTCATCCTACTGAATCGTACATCTGAAGCCCATTTCACGACAATTCAACCGTTTAATACTCCTTCAGACCAGAAGTATTAAACTAATGTAGTAATCTGTTTAAAATGGTTTGCTGCTGTAGTTGGCGTAATTACTTAATCTGATTCTTGAATATTTTTTAGAGTGGTTCAACAAGTGAGCAAATTTTTTATAAATGGTGTGCTGACTTATTTGAATTTATTCAGTGTGAGAGAGTGAATCATTTAAAACTGGCATTTTGGCTGTCATGCTTAGTCACGCTGGTTGACCTCTCGAACATGATGAGCAACTCATGGAACTTTCAAAGATGAGTGCATTCGTCCATTCGTGTTAATGTAAGGTCACAGTCGAATTATAGTCCTCGTCATCAAAAAAGCAAATAACACATTAGGTTCAATTTTTTATTTTAAAATGTCTTATATAATAACAAGCCATGATGCTAGTTCAAGTTGTTATGATATTTGGAGATTTATTAGGCATAATGAGTTTGACGATTGACTTCTCATGTATCATCTACACAGAGCCATTTGTGTTCATTAAGCGTGCTCATATAACTAGCTAGCACAATTTATTTTTAAAAAAATTGAGATGGGACTCATTAATATTAATATTTTCCTTTTTAGGTTTCAAAATATTTGTTTAAATGGCAAAAAACAATTTACTTTAAAATTACAAGCTTGCTTACCTTTCTGTCAAATTATGGAGATGTATACATGATAGGATAAAAAAACATGATAGTCTATTATTAACGCAATCATCTGTTGGAAAACATTTTTCGAAGACATTGTGGGATTTTCCCTCTGAATTTGGAAATGGTTTGGCATTGAGAAAAGTAATCGAGTGGTTACATAACAGACTGAATTTTGAGATGCGATGCTCGATTTCAGGACCAAATTAGAAACAAATGTGCCCGTGAACTTAACAACTTGGATAACTCAGATAATTGTAGGGTTGATTGCTACACACAAGAGAGCATGAATGAGCACTGAAATTTCATCACATTAATAACGCTTGAACAGCCTTGTGGTTCATGGCCTCACGACTTGTCAAATAATCTATTTTTCAAGTATGTGACAATTTATGATACTGCTCGAGACACTGGAAGGCGAAAAACTGAGCGAAATTGTCACGCTGAATGAGCTCGGAATTTTTTTTTCACATCTTAAATTAAAATTAGATATGTATCATGCAACAATGAACACAACAAAGCCTACGTGTGGACAGTCCTCAAAGTTATAATTTAATAGTAATTTGGTCGTGAGCAGTCGCTAAATTATTACGGAAACCCATATTTTACTTACGGGCTAAAAATCTATTATGAAAAAAAACTTCAGCACCACTGATTACTATTGTTGACAAACGATGAGGTTGTACGTAGCTTGCATTCTTATCTGTCGCCAATTCCAAGAATATGAACACGTTATCCTCGATTTTTATTATGCTTTTGTTTGAATAGTGCACCACTGTGTCCATAATATGTATGCTTAACCTTAAGATGACATTCGCATTCTTGAAAAAAAGTGGTCGTGCAATGGAAACTGATTTTGTATTTTTGCCAACGAAAGGAGTTGCTCTTGCTGATTGAATCATTGCGGTCACATGACAAGGACCATAAGAACTACACAAATACGTCAAAGTAGACAACTGAACTGATTTTAAGGACATCATGGTAAACAAAAAACAAAACTGAGGCAGCAGCCGGCTTGTCGAGGGCATTTCCTTTCTGGAAAAAATTAATAACCGGAAGCACCAGGTGTAAACGCTTAAAGTGTTGTGGCTTACATGAAGGTAGTTTTTCACGTGGCAATTTCCGTTTTAATATGGTATCAGCCAATATTGAAGAGGATTTTAATTTCGATGCAAACCATCACCAACATTAACACTGGCTGGCAGACAATTTTTGTCTCAAGGTCGTAAACAAGATTTTTTGGCCATTTGTTGCTATATTAGACATTAGGCCGTAAGATGACTTATGGAACAACGGCTATTGTGCCGGCTTGGCTGGTGATGTGAAACACAAGAGAATTATCATGTTTATCAGTTACATGTCGAAGCCTGTCTCATCAAGCGACAAGTGGGACTTTGAACTTTAATGGTCTCAATGTAACGCATCCCTTAGTACGCACGCACGCGAGCGGAAGTCTACGAATGAGACCACAATTGTAATTTATTATTATTTGTTTTTATAGTGGGAGGTGGATCCGCAGGTTCAGTCGTTGCAAACAGGTAAAAAATTTGTGACAAAAAAATAATGACCATGCTTATAGTAGGAGGTACACGCATATATGTACATAGTTCTAAACAAACTCTAATCACTACGTGCATTTCCTTTCAGATTGTCCGAGGACCACAGAGTATTAATTTTGGAGGCTGGAGGTGAACCTTCTCCCTTGAGCAGTGTGCCAGCTTTGGCACTTCTAGTCCTTAATTATGATTACATTGATTGGAGGTTCTTCACAACTCCACAAAAGAAATCCTGTCTCGGAATGAACAACCAGGTACGGAAATTATATTAATTGCATGCACGTCACTCGAGACCCCTGACACATCTTGTGCCAACAAATGCGAATGTTAGTTTTTTAGCCAATAATGGTGCCATTGCACAGATGACAAAAAATTGAAAGGAGTTTTTATTGGCAATTTTTTTACTTTTTAGTTGTATGTATATGCGAATATTTTTTTGTGGTGACCTTATGCAGTTTTTTGTATTGCATACATTTAATTAAAAATTCGTAATTTTACGCACACTGACTAGCTAACGATGAATTAATATTGTACATGTGTCATGGGTCTGCGGTGGTGGTGGATGGCTCCACATTGTTATTGGATGCGAGTAATTGCGATGACTGGATCATTACAATAATTTTGTTGTTTTTGTTTGTCCATTTTTTGCAGCAATGCTTCTGGCCTCGAGGTTCTACCTTCTTTTTTTTCTTTCTTAACTTTTTTTATTTATCTAATTCTATTATTACTGTTTCACCTTTTTCATGTACATGATCGTATAGATATCTACATATATACGCACAAACAATCAAAAAAAAAATAATTATGGCTAGGTATATTTTATTACATGACATCTTGTTCAAATTTGTTCATTTATATAAAAATTCATTATCAAATTGTGTAATGTCTTTATGAAGTCATGCGGGATGGCAGAAATTGCTCAAAAACTACATTTTCTTGATCTGCAATTCTATCTTCAGGGAAGGGTCTTGGAGGTTGCAGTAACCTTAACTTCATGATTTACATGAGAGGACACCCACAGGATTTCGACACATGGGCGAACATCACTGGCGATAACAGATGGGCTTATAGAAATGTCCTTGAATATTTCAAAAGGTCAGAAGACTACTTTGGAGAATGGGATAACCGTAAGTTTCCATTTTTAAAAGTAATCATGTTATAATTCATTTACGTAAACAAGCTACAAACGGTGGTGGTGATGTGGTCACGTTCCTGCTTTGGAGGATATCTCTAATAGTTTTAATGAAGCAGAAAAAAATGATTGACCAACATTCCCATTTCCACTTGAAAGTCAACCTGCCATATTAGCATTAAGATGACCCACAAGTCACATTAATAATGCAAATTATTAGATGATATATGATTATTTTTCTGGTAATTTTTGTTTACCGCAGCGAAATATCACAGTCATGGAGGACCACTGGGTGTCTCCCTCACGCCGTACGTTGGACTTGGTGAGGATTGGATTAAAGCAGGAGTGGAAGCAGGATACCAAAGAACTGACTTACAAGCTGAGTACACTGAAGGTAACCACCTAAAAAAAGTTGCATAATTAATCGCTAGCAATTGTGTTGTTAGTTAATTTATGTCAATAACCAAACACGCAACACGTGCACTTCATGTCATCATCATCAGAAATTACATAACGGAAATTACATAGATTTTTATTTCCTTCCTCCTTTCAGGTTTCTCACCAATTTACTTCACGCAAAAGAATGGAAGACGTCATGGAACATACAAAGCCTTCATTGAACCGATCAGGAGTCGACCTAACCTTCGAATCTATAAGTTCTCCCAAGTTTACAGAGTATAACTTCATTCTTTTCTACTTATCCAAATTATGTTTCGCTTAAATATTCCATACTCTTTCCTATAAAATCTTAATTCATGTAATAGACTGATAAGTATATTATGAAATCTATTATGAATGAAAAATTACGAACAACCTTGGCTGAAAATTTTAGGTGCTGTTCAAGGGCGACAAGCCACCTTATCAAGCTTATGGAGTTGAATATGAGCGTCACGGAGTGAGGAAAATCGCTTATGCTAAGAAGGAGGTTATCGTTAGTGCTGGAACACTCATGTCACCCCATGTTTTGATGCACTCTGGTATTGGAGATAAGAAGCACTTGGAAGAATTTGGAGTGAGTAAAAAAACATTACATTATTATGTAATGTTTTTATACAACAAATTATAATTCACGTGAAAAAATTTGATGGTTAAATTACACTATTTGTAAAAATGCTTTCCTTTTTGGCTCAATTTTTTTAGATTCAAGTGAAGATTGATAATCCCGCAGTTGGGAAAAATATGCAAGACCACATCTCCGGATTTATTGGGCCGTTCCTTATCGACAAACCTAAATCCATGTTATTCGATCGTGATATTAATGCTCAGACCGTTATGGAATTTACGGAGAAGGGAACTGGTCCTGTAGCTTCCACCGGGTTGCAAGCTTCTGCCTTCTTGTTATCATCGTACGCTAAGAAAACTCCTGGCGAAGATAAGTGGCCTGATATTCAGTGGCTCCTTTTGGGAGATGGAGTTTATGGTCGTCTTGATCTTGACTTTGCTCACTCCTTCAACATGCCCAAGCCAACCATGAAGAAATTTTACGAGCCCGTCAAGGGTAAGGATGCTCTTACCGTTATTAACATGTTGAGCAGGCCGAAGTCGCGTGGAGAAGTTAGACTTGGAAGTCCAGATCCAAAGAAGTATCCACTTGTTGATGCCAACTATTTGGATCACGAAGATGACGTTAAAGTGCTGGTTGAAGGTTAGTCAGATTATAATAATAAAAAAGCTAATCTTTTTGAACTTCTTTTGCTAGAGAAATAATTTTATAAACTAAAACATTTGTTAGGCGCCAAACGAGCTGTTGACCTTATCGAGAACAGTACAGTTTTCAAAGAGATGAATGGAAGACTGTCACCCATTCCTTTCCCAGGATGTGACCATTTGAAATTTAGAAGTGACGAGTACTGGGAATGCTTCCATCGTGCTTGGACTCTTACAATTTGTAAGTCAATATATTTCAGTCATGAATGCAATCAGTGTAGAACCAAAAAGGAATCCACTTGAAGCACATAATTAATACCCATTTAATTAATAAAATATAAATTTTTATCTTAAATCTTTTAAGATCACCACGTGGGCACCTGCTCCATGGGAAAGGTAGGCTCAAAGGAAGCTGTGGTGGATCCAGAACTGAAGGTCATTGGAACCACCAACATGAGAGTCATTGACGCTTCGGTGATGCCAGTAATCAGTAATGGGTAAGTTTTAGACTCTAATTTATCTAAAATCTAATTTAAATCTAAAATGCGTTCTTCTAAAAACTATACTGTACCAATAACTCTTGATAATGTTTTTAACAGAAAAGTCGAAGCCAAAGTAAGACTGTTGACCCAACAGTCGTATAGTATAGTATAATAGATAAATAATACTGTAGTTCTTCATGGAACTTGCGCACCGAAAATCCAAATCGTATTTCCTTGATCTGCCAATTTATTCTGTACATAATATTAAGTTTTATGTAATTGAGTAGTAAATTTTACATAACTCGCTATACCAATGTTTTTTTGTACTGCAATATAATTTATTATTTTACCTGTAAGATTATCAGTCTAAGACCAAGTTCCAACATTGTAATTGTTAGCTTA
The DNA here is from genome assembly GCA_027744215.1 of Troglopedetes dispersus. NCBI lineage: Eukaryota > Metazoa > Arthropoda > Collembola > Entomobryomorpha > Paronellidae > Troglopedetes > Troglopedetes dispersus. The sequence continues at coordinate 2,673 of JAHZNF010003920.1, read as the reverse complement.
ACAATAACATAGCTTTAATTTCGGAATCAATGTAATAAGAGTGCAAACTATCCCCGATAACTTTATCTGGCTCAGTTCCTCTGTTTCGAACAAATGTAAGCGTTGTTATACTGAGCTAATTTGTTTTGTGAATGGAATCTAGTTTCCAATTTCCAATTGAGCTAGATATTTGTTTTGTACCTCATTATTATATCCAGTTTATGTACTCTTCCTAGATGGTCTTGTCACAGGTTCCTCTTGATTGTCCTATTTTGTGCACTCAGTGCAGATATCCACCTTTCATATTGTCTGCCAGCTTGCCTCGTCGACGATAGTTGTGTATACCTATACAATCTGAACTTTTTTTTACAAATCTCGAGTTTATATTTGCTTAACCTAAGTGGAGTACATTTGTAAAAATATTGACTTTTTGAAGTGGTTGTGAAAGAGCGATTGAGATTGAGCTAATTTATGCATCGTTTTAATAAATAAAAGCGGAAGAACCTGAAAAAAAAACTAAGGTGACGGTATTTACGTAGCATGTAGCATTTGTGCCAATGATAAAAATTACATTGTGTTCTTTTAGTCACACTCCAGAATTTGACACCTGCACCGGCACAAGTTAACTAGCATTATTACGGGAGCATGTAACAGTTAAAAAGTTTTTGGTAGCAATGTTCCAAGTTTCAACTTCTCCAACCTCCAGAATGCATAAAGTGTGGAGTTTCCATTTTATTAGTCGGCATGCCATGGACATTTTGGCAGTATATTCCATTTTATTATTAGGTTGCACGTACTTGTTGTGGAAAATACAGTGCGATTATAGGAAACTTTCCACTTTGCCTCTTGAGGAACCGAACAATAAATGTTGCCACTTGTGTCAATTCCTCGGTGCGGGCTCTTTGGATAGCATTTATGGACTTGATCAGGAAAGCGAGATACTTCAGGAATACACTCGCCTTCGATTTCTAACGCCTCCTTCAAGATTGCCATATGACTTACCTGAAAACCCGGATCCTTTATATAAAGAGCGTGAGGATCTTATCAAAAGTCTCTTCAAACAAGACAAAAAGGTATTTTGGATAAAAAGGCTTTGTTGTACCCAAGCGTCCTTTTCAGTCAACATCCTCTTGTGAATTTTTATTGAATCAGAGAGGCACCTTCATCGAAGCCGCCCCGTTTGATGGCGTCGTACCCTCGAACTCACTTTACTTTGAGAAGTCATTGAATTGGACTGGTCTTCTTGTTTCCTGCAATCCTTTTACGCTACCGTTTCTGAAAATGACGAACAGAAAGGCTTGGATCTCAGAAGCCTGCTTATCTCCCAGCAAACGGATGCAGACGGTGGTGCAGAATAAGGCTTTAATTAAATTATGATATTCAGTGAGTAAAGACTAAATTTTTATTGACAGATCACGACGGACTTGGCACAAATAGTAGGACCAGCGGTTCCTCTGTATGCGCAGATGACTGCTTTAAACTTGACTTCGATTGACTACCTCAGCTTGAATGTGGAAGGACTTGAGTTTGTCGTGGTGAAGACAATTCCATTTAAGAAAGTGTTAATAAAGGTAACCCTACTGAATTAATAATTGCACATCTTGTCGACAAACTCTGTACTAGTTTTGTATCTTACTTGTAGGTTATGGAAATCAATGTCAAGAGCTTATCCGAGCGTGACAAAACTGGGTTGAAGAGCTTCCTGGAATCAAAAAGTTACGAGGTTGGTTATGAGCACGAGTCCAGCCAGTTTTTTGTACACTCCAAATCAAAGTCAAAGGATATTAAATGAATTATGAGTTTTCATTATTTATTACTGAGAGTAGTTTAAACTATACTCAGGCTGTTTTTATTTTTTACGTAATCTTTGAATTTGTTAGACTATTTAAGCTTATAGGTTACTGTGCCATGTAGAAGAAAAAATGAGATCCTATTTTATCTGGTATTTTTTATATATATTTATCCCTAGACCGTAGTTTCATGCGAGGGAAATATTGTTTCAATAAATTGTTACACGAATCAATGTGTGTATATTAGAGAAATAAAATTATCTTTGTACACTCGTTGTATTCTCTTTGATTATTTTTAAAAAAGTAAAATGTGTATATTTTGCGTATTTTATTAGCAATTTATTTTATCTGTTACAAGAATGTGTGTATAGCTTTCGTAAAAGAATAATTATTGCATTGCAAATTTTGAAATTGTTCACAGTGGCTCTATTATCTTACATTGAAGACTGTATTTTACGCACAAAGTGAAGGAAAGTCTTGAGAACCTTCTAATATTTCTCTTAATATTCTCCACAACCAAACTTTAACGGCAATTGAATGATAAAATGGGCTTCCAAAGTAAGCACGGAGTTCTGTTTTCTCACATTATGCTCTCCAATACACCATCTAGATCTCTCTATTTGTCTCGAACCATCATTCTAGTATCTAGCGAAGTAGGCTGGATAAGGCAGGGAAGCAACTTCATTCAATCGTACTTATGACAATGTTCCCATAACATTGGGATTGCCAAAGGCTGGTAGTTCTGAATTACACTGGCAATCAACAGATTAGTGATAACATAATTTCAATGCGAGAATTCCCCAATTTCAAATGAAATAACAGTTTATTATTAAAAGTTCCGCCTTTCATGATATCCGCTTGGAATAGGGAGTCCGAGGAAAGCCAAGAATCAATTTGACATATG
>JAHZNF010003919.1:0-11287 GCA_027744215.1 Troglopedetes dispersus | reverse complement strand
GCAAACAGTTTTTTAAAATTCGTTGCCGTTATGGAGATCTCGCGCTAACAGACGGACGGACAGACAGACACACAGACAAACCCAGACCTTATAGTCATCGAACAAAATTTTGTTCGATGCTAAATTAACTGAGAACATGTCTATTCCAACATGGTGGTAGAGACATCTCACCTGCAGTCTCCCATTTTTTGAGGGTAATCCTCCTCCATCTTATTCACCACCACCTGTATATTCCACCGTAGTAAGTTATCAATCATCCAGATAAAAATTCAATTATATTGTGTGTCCCCGAAAGTCTATCCGACATTACTTGCCTCGAACATGCAGATGAGGAGAGACGCGTAAAAATATTGGATGCGAGTAATTCAACACTTGAGTCAATCAGTGAATCAAATTCAGCGAGTTGGATTGACTGGATGGAAAAATCCTGTACATTTATCCATGTATGAATTATTTTATTATCAAACACACTTTACATATTTTGGACACCAAAAATATTTACAGAGAAAAGTACCTTTATTTGGGCTTTTGTATTTTTTTTAATTCTTCATAGAACTTCATCTTTTACTTCCTTTTTTGTGGGACCACGCTTCTAGGTGTTATTTCACGTATGCATTCAAGTAAGCAAACATTTTAGTTCACAGAAAACACACTTTTCTCAATAAACAAATGACAGAGATAATTTTTTGTGCAGAGTTTGGAATCCTCACAGCGCTCTGCTTTTTATCGCCTGGATTTTATGCGTTTCCCGAATCGTTTCCTGGTGCACTTCATTGATATGCATTCCAACTTAAAAGTGACCACTAGAAATAAACTGGTGTATTCGTGATTTTATAATAAGTATGATTGAATTATATAGTAAACACATATCTTTAAATTTCCTGTGCAATATTTTGTGTTTAAATATTTTCTCCACAGAGTGTAGTACATACATGAGCATGAAACAGATAAACATCAGCAACAAATTTTTTAAGTCCCCACCTGTAACAAAAATTGTATTAAATTAGTTTTTTGCATAAATAAGCTCTATGCTGAATGTAAATTAAGCACTCACTTTCCATCCAAATGAACACTATGATTAAAGACACAATTCCTGTCACCTGAGAAATTTAAAAGTGTTGTAGCCATTCGACTGGACAATATTTTTCAAGGTACAGAAAATATCAGTGGAAGGAATGCACCTTACCAATAATACAAATTTAAAATGCCGCCTCCAACATTTCGAGTGACAGCTCCCTGAAACACTCATGAAATTCACCTCTTCTTGTGAGACAATTGTGGTAGCTGTGGACTCACACCTTCCTGTGCACACCACATTTTCTTGAGAAGTAATATTTTGGAAACAAACTGGAATTGAAACGTCGGAGTAAGGTGGAGGTGATGGTGTTTTAGGGTATGGGGGAGGAGGATCGCATTTCTTAAATATTACCCGTGAAAAGCCTTCTTGTTCAGAAATATGTACAATAATGAACTAGCTGACATTGACATTCACATTTATTCCCAACGACTGGAGAATAGCCACAATTGTTCTGCTTTGCCTCTGTCCTTCAACGAATGCAAGGAATGGAACTTTTCTGTGCAACTGTTTGTACTAGAAAGGCAAACATGAGCAGATTTCTACATATGTGTTCCAACTCATGAGTCGTGAGTCTTATAAGCTTAGCCGTATTTTATTCCATGTCTTTTTTGCTTTCCGTATTCTATGTTTTCTCTTATTGATCAGCTCAACAAAGGTGAACCGAAATATTTGTAGTAATCTGAGGAAGAGGTAATTGATCCTGAAATAAATTAAGCAAACAGGGATATGACAAGGAACGATATTTACGTTGCATTCCGCACAAGAGTTGCACACATTTGGTGAGAAAAGGGGGTTTGCTCACACATGAATAAAAATCATGTACTCGTGAAAAGATGCATAGTAAATACGTGCCAGTAGGTGAAAATTCCCGGCAGAAGATTCCCGGTACGAAGATTCCCGGCAACGAAAATACCCGGTAAGCAACATTCCCGGTCGCGATGATTCCTGGTAGGGAAATTTCCCGGTATTAAGAAAATTGCTTCCAAAACTTTGGTAAATATTCCTGCAATGGTAGGATCGGGATGATTGAGTTATATTTGTAGCTCTTCTAAAATTTAAATGATTATGTGTGTTCACTTGATCAATGAAAGAAAAGTCTTATTGGCTTATATTACACACCTAATTGTACACCAAGCAATTCTTGAGAATCGTTTTTAGTTAATTCCACTGCTTGGTAGCTGGCTGTCGTTAATATTTTGAAGACCTTAATACTGAATACAGTGATATAAGTGGCTCATATTGGCAGTTACAGTTATAAATATGCCTTAATGGCGGACTGTTGTGGAATTTGGCGCAAATGATTCTCATGCCAATCCATGTGCTGATTTTTATTCACAATATATTGGTTGATGTTGCATCCCTTAGTAGTGCTCCACTTTTTATTTTAAAAAATATTTAAAGAAGTTGAATTTTAAGCTTCCTAATAGATGGAGTAGCAAATAATGTGGGAAGGTTGCGATTGTGTGCAATTTAACTTTGTAGCAATGATCTTCACGATTAGCCTTCACGGCTAATGGTTCTGAGTTTGACTAACACAAAAGAAAGGAGAAGAATCCGGTGGGAAGAGCAGAGTTTGAAGGGAAAGAGGGTTGTTCTATGGAAGCAATTTTCTCAATACCGGGAATTTTCCCTACTGGGAATCATCGCAACCGGGAATGTTGCTTACCGGGAATTTTCGTTGCCGGGAATCTTCGTACCGGGAATCTTCTACCGGCAATCTTCGTAGCGGGAATTTTCTGCCGGGAATTTTCGTGCTACCAATACCAATACGTGCACCTTCATAATATTTAATTTCCATTTCAATCTGTAATCACTAAACTTAACCAGGTTTGTCCACGTTGTAACACACATATTTGAAAGCACGAACGAGAATATAGAAAACGACGAAAATACTTAAGCCAAGGAGGAATACGCCTTTATTATTCCCGGATATGATTTTTAATGCTGTTGAGTTTTAAAAATGATTTTCGTATGAACAATATTATTTTGAAATTTATTACAGATCTGAAGGCTTGTAAAGCTATGAAAAAATGTCGCTCACTCAATATGACAAGTAGAATGGAACCAACACAGAGAAAGCACCAGCGGAGGCTCGCCTGTTGAAATTTTGAAATTAGGGGTTATCATTACCATAATTATGAGCCTATTGGTTTCATTTTAATTTTTAAATGCGAATTATGCTTACACGAATTGGATCTTCCTCAGTCGACTGAGACACCCTTGATGCAATATTTCTACAACAATGGTTTAGGCGAGGAACTTCAATTCTGAAAGGATTAAGTGGAGGAACCAAAGGACTCAGCAGAAAATATAGCAGGCCAACAGGTCGATTAGTTGAAATTGTGGGGATCCACACTGAGGACATGGGATAATCACGATGTGTGTAATGAGATTCACACATTTCAGCCGTTGCACTTGGAGGAGCTGACGGTGGTGTCATTACAAAGGACTCCATTACTGATTGATCAGATGAAAATGGGGAGGGGTCCGAGATAAAGCCAGGAGCAAAATCACTTTCATTGCGCACCATCTTCACAATACTAGGATCAGAATAAGGAGGAGGTGATGGACTTGGTGGATAAGGTGGAGGAGGATCTTCCTCCAATACTCCAGGCGACAAGTGTGTATTCATGGTGGTAAGGAAATAGAGGAACACTTGCACTAAATCTATGAAGATGAAGAAGTGGTCAACCAGTGAATTACCAAACATAAATAATCGCACTTCGATAAAAAAAACTGATGAAAGGCGTGTGCCTCCACGTTCAAGTGGAAACATGTGTGCCCACGAAAATCAAAAATCGAAATATCCAGCCAAGCATAAATAGGATACCGAAATGACGCAAGGAGCAATACTGTCTTTACTCATACTCCCACGTTGAAGCATCACGAGCAAACAGTTAGATATTTTGTTAGGTTTGGTGTGTCAGCTCACCGGACTGGCACTGCGACGCACCTTCTAGTTGTATAAAAATATACTCATTGATGATGGATTCAAACCAGAGAAAGCATGTAGCAGGCACAAAGCTAACTCAACAAAATGCAGAAATTATTATGGAGCTAGGAATGATGTGTTGGTTTTTTACATGAAAGACAACCTGACGAGCCCCAGACTTCCGCTTTCTTTAGTATGGTAATTGCTATTGTTTGTCAAGAGGGTTGCATGAGAAAAAGTGATTCATCACGTTTTGGAGTAATAAACAGAAAAAAAATCGCACAACGCAGACGTATTCTTGCATAAATTCTTAAAAATCGACAAATATTCAACAAGGCTTTTTTTATTTCCATATTCATAATATTTTTAAAAAATAAGCATACTTCTGCAAGCTTAACCGAGTTAAATTCGGATCGAGTAGTTGACACATTTATGTTTTACAAACACGAATCAGAATGCAAGAAAGTAGGCAAATATACATTCCAATGAAGGAAATAGTTGCATTTCTTCCAAACACGAGTAGTAATGCTGTTGGAGTGAAGAAAGGTTGTATTTGAAATTTATATTGTTGCACACATTTTTCAGATATCCGAAGACTCAGATCAAAGTAGTAAAAATTTTTTTTGCTTACTTAATAGTACGAGCAGAAGGGAGCTCACATGTAGAAAAAACCACTTGAATCTCGCCTGTTCCACAATTTAAAAAATATATACAGTGACTTATCTGATCTCCTTTTTCGTCGTATTTTGAAATTTAAAGTCTTCCGGTTGCTATACGCTAGCTTACATGGATCGGATTCCTTAAATTTTCAGTCGACTCAATCCTTCTGAGCGATGAAACTGAGTCACCTTCCATATCAGACGTAGGAGTCGTCTCATTTGTGGTTACCCAGGACTCCATCAAAGATTGATAAGCTGAAAATGTGTGATTCCACTCTGAGGAAGGCACGGAGGACGCGGAATAAATGGAATCAGGCCCCCACATTTCATCAGTGGAGCTTGAAGGAACTGTCGGTCTCAGTACCCAGGATTCCATAGGAGGAGTATGATAAGATATGGAGGAGGGTGACCTGGAGGAGGAAGTGGTGGGGGGAAAGCTACCACAACAATTTTTAACTGGTGCGCAATTGAAGGTCTTCACAATCCTGAGATCAGAGTAAGGAGGAGGTGGTGGACTTGGTGGATAAGGTGGAGGAGGATCTTCTTCCTCCAACATTATAACCTGCTGATATGACATGGTCGTTACTTGAAAAGTTTTTCGTAAAACTCAACTCACGAAAGAGATTCAAATCGTGCTGGAGAAGTAGCAAATCAAGTTTTTCGCTTTTATTTTGACACGCTCTCACGAACACTTCGATAAACCAAACAAAGTCGTGTGACCAGTACTGTAGCACTTTCACGTACCAAAGAAGCCCCTACTATTTATGCCCACCAAAATGTGAGAAAGGCAAATATGAAGGCATCACTGGAAAATACTAATGACGCAAACACCAGATTCTGGAGCTTCACTTCACTGTCCTTACTCTTATTACACACACTCCTGAGCATCACGAGCTCTCATCCAGAAACATGAGGTTTTTTTTACTTTGGTATTAGTCAGCAGAGAACTAGATTAGAATATTCTCACATAGTGTGTTGGTTCATTGAAGAAAGAAAGAAGCATGAACCATGGAGAAGCATGGAAAAGCAGGACAGATATAAAAAAGAAACATAACTTGTTTCTCTTTTTTTTTTCTAAAAAAAAGTAGAGCATTCATTACCACCATTACCAGATTGCTGTGCTTGAGAGATGCTTATACCTATAAAAATTCAACAAGTAAAATGATGCGTTGATTTTTTATGAGGGTTAGCTAGAGACCCAAACACTTCCGCTTTCATAGAGTAATGTTTTTTTTGTTTATAAAAGGTTTGCAACAGAATTGCACAAGATGCATCAAGTTTTAGCGTAAACAAAAAGAGACAAGACAGATGTTCATTTTTTTTGTAGAAATTCGCGAAAATGCTTGGAGCTCTGTTAATTTAAAAAAGTGCTCAATACATGTAAATTTACGAGGAAAGAAGAAACAGAAAAATGAGTCACAATTCGTGAGTGTTCGCATTATCATGCACGTTGCTTAAGAGTACGTAGTGAATATAAAATGCATAATATAGAATTTTATTTGTAAATCAAAGAAGCAATTAATCCCATCTATGTTGACTTTAATTAAGATATTTTCTCCATGAAATCATTAGAAGCACTTCTTACTATCAATTGAAAAATGAATCTTCAATTGGAACATTATCCTAAGCGGACAAGTTCACACCAACAATGATGAAGTGAGTTGCAGTGATATGGTTTGTACTTCTGCAATGCTGCTGTTGGTTAACTTGGGAATTTATTTAACACTTGTGGTATATATTATGACGAACTCATATTCAACCCATTATGATACATATGCTTTGAGCATAAAATTGGATACAGTGAAACCGTGGTCAAACATGGACAACCATTAATAGTGTTGTGGACAGTGTACGCCCAGCCGGACGATATCCATTTCATCCGTGTTGGATGAAATATTTTATCCACCGATTTTTGGATGGATGAAAAGGATAAAATGGACGAAATGGATGAAATGCACCCCTTTATAATGGTGCTGTGATTTCTTCCATTTCGTCCATTTCATCCATTTTATCCATCCATCCACCTTAAAAATGGGTGGATACTGGACATTAGGCGTACACTGGTTGTGGATAATGTCTGTACGACATAGTGGAAGCGGATTAATTTCCAGGTCACGGTCTACGACAGACTTTGTGAACTTCATTTCAAGCCATATAATGCATCACTAATATGCACACCCTTAATATTCTTTTAATTGTACAAATTACTATTGTCTGGTATGACAAGGACTATGAACTCGGTAATCGGAATCCTTAGACCCTTTATGGTGCACTCATAATATTATGATCAATATAAGATGCTGATATATTTACTCACTAGACACAGCTTACTGCAGGTTGCAGTCATGCATGAAGTTGAATATGAGAGCTTGTGAAACTGTATCAACTTTTCTTAGTGCTGCGCGAGCTGCTTGCTGCTGCGCTCACTCACTCAGTTGGAACTTTGTTACGTAAATTTAATAAAAAAAGGTAACCATTTGGTGCGCATACCTTTTATCACGATTGAGTTCCCTATCTGTACCTTAATCTGCGTGTATTTAATTTCATACGATGGTGCATATAGTTCAAAGTCGTGTGGTCATATTTATCCTCATTCATAATTCATTATGAATGATTAAATTTGATATTTATTAATATTCTGCTTACATTTTGCATTTACACGTGCACGGTGGCGCTATTCCTGAATTTTTGCGAGCAAGAAGATGCAACCTAACTATTTTGGTCCATAATTTTTTGTTTGAAAAATATTTTTGAGACATGAAAAATGCTGGAAATGTTTTTCTGGAGTTTTGTGCTGCTGCTTGGAGGTAATTTGATAAAAAAATTAAACTAAAGGGTTACCCAATTATGGAAGAAAATTTTTACAAGTGATATTTTTTGTGGAAAGGTGTTATCTGTGATGACAAACATCCACTGGATCCCCTCACACCTTCAGAAATTCAGGATACCGTAGAAATCATCCTTTTAACACGACCCGGAATCGCCACTGTGGACACATGGGTATTCAACTGGATAACCCTGAAGGAGCCCGAAAAGGCCCTTCTCCTCCCATACTTCTTGAAGGATGAGGATCCCCCCTTTAATTCCCCAGAAATACCTCGACGCTCCTTCACAATTCTGCGCGAGAAGGAAAGAAACATTGTGAACGAAGTGATAGTGAATCTTCGCACAAGAACTGTAGAAAGCTGGCAAGGAACCACGTTTGGCACTCAGGCAGCTCTTAGTCTCGAGGAAGCCTTTGGGGCTGAGAGGATAGCAAGGGAGAGTGCCCAAGTGCAGGAAAGATGCAGACAAATGGGCTGGCACAATATGTCCAACGTGATGGGCGAGATTTGGTCCATTCCTGTGAAGGACAGACCTGTGCTCACAACAGCGTTGAGGCCAATTCATGTTTACTTGTATGGAAGGAACTTTGAGGGGGATAACCATTTCGGTATCATTTCCAAAAAATAATTCATTTTATATATTTTTTCAAAAAAAAAAAATAATTTACCTACATCTTTTTTTTACTTTTTTCATCTTAGCTCATCCATTTGATTTTCTGACCACAGTGGATTTAGCTTATGAGCAGGTAATTGCTATTGAGAACCTCCCAACTCACTCCGACTACAATGCTAACAATAGATCGGGCAATGTGGCGCCCAAAGCCGCTGCCAATTTCAACCCGAATCTCACCCCATCTCCTGTGAACATCCGGGATGACTTGAATCCCATTTATTTTTCACAACCGGGTGGACCCAGTTACCAAATTCGAGGGAATGAGGTCACATGGCAGAAGTTCAAGTTTCGTGTGGGGTAAGTTGAAATCAAATTTAAAAAATAAACAAATATTTTAGATGAAGATGTTCTCCATAAAAAATGTTAACCATCTTGCCAGATATTCGGGACGAGAAGGGTTAATAATTTATCAAGTGAGCTACAAAGATGGGAACAGGAGGAGACCTCTCTTCTATAGAATGTCGTTGGTGGAGCTAGTCGTGCCATACGGAGATCCAAGGCCGCCATATCATCAAAAGTTTGTACGAGCTTATCATGTCTCCTTATTTTTTTCTTATCAAAACGATTATGTTTATAATATTTGAAAGTGAACCATTTTTTTTATTTTTAGCCATTCGACATGGGTGAATTCAACATGGGCTATTGGGTAATAAATCACCGTGACGCTGGCATCTGTCGGGGTGGGAGTGTCCACTATGTTGACGTGAATTTGAACAATGAGGCCGGTGAGGTGGTTCCTTATCCAGCTTCAGTCTGTATTCATGAGGAAGACGCAGGCCTTCTATGGTCCAAGTATACCCGAGAGCGGCAACTGATTCATACCAGATCGCAGCGGCTCACAGTAACCTGTTTTGTGAACCAGGGGAACTATGAATACAAACTATCGTGGCGATTTTATCAGGATGCCAGTATAGAATTTAATAACGAATTGCATGGTTCACTGAGCACAAATTTGTTGAGCAAGGATGCCTCAAATTCGGGTGGCTTTGGGACCGTAGTGAGCCCTCAAATTAATGCGCAGAATCATCAGCACTTTTTGGCTCTCCGACTGGATCCTGAAATTGATGGGAATGTAAATACAATTTCGACAAGTGATATTGTTCCAGTGACTGAGCGCTCAGAAGTGGAGCTTACTCGAACGAATCCGTTCGGAAATGGGTTCACGACTAAAGAACAACTTTTAAGAACTCCAAGAGAGGCTCGCACGCTCCTCTCGCCCATGACGGGAAGAACCTGGCTTATCAAGAATCCCCACAAAAGGCATCCCACAACTGGAAACCCAGCAGCGTGGAAGTTGAGTCCGTACAATGCGCCACACCCATTTTTTAACACAGATAGCCCGTTGCACACTCGCGCTGCATTTATGGACTATAACGTGTGGGTAACGAAGTACAAAGAAGATCAGGTTTTTCCAGGAGGCTTTTATTTAAATGGGAGTGGATTACCAGAGTGGGTTCAAAATGACCCGAATGCTGACATTACAGATGAGTAAGTGTAAACTCTAGAGGGATGTCTCGCAAAAATAAATATTTTGAGAAGAAAAATAGTTAAAAATATGTGTCCATATATTTCTCTTGATTTATAGACACTCAGGCTTCTTCCTCAGACCCAATAATTTCTTCGAGGAAAATCCGGCAGTGGATGTACCCGCACCACCTCCACAATCCTCCCCTGTACCACCAAACCAATCCTGTAGAAATAGAAAGACCATTCCATATTTTAAATTTAAATAATTTATTTGTTAAGAACACATGAGCAAAGACAAGTAGCCACTATGCAATTGTCAACAGTTCTTCGAAGTATTAAATAACAAAAATGGATTTTGCGACAATATTCTTCACACTGATTCACAGCCACAGCAGAGTTCTTCCGATTTTGGCATAGAAAATACATATGAAAAATTCCATCTGATAAAACGAAATTAGAATTGTGAAAACATCTGCTGACAGACCTAAAATGCTGCTGTATCCACACGTGGCCACGAGTCCATCCTATCAAACAATAATGCTTGAGGATGATCCGCCTCCACCTTATCCAGAAAGTCCACCTCCGTACTGTGATATTAATTTAGTCTTGCAAGCTTTCCCTTGCCTATCTGTTCAAACTAGTTTTGATAACCTTACTCCATCACCATCTATGTCTTCTGTAGAGCCTATAAATGATCCTCATTTAGCTACCCCACCACGTTATCAATCTTCCATCACGACAATTAATGACAATCCAGGTTCATAAAGTGATTTGCACCTCCGTCAGCGTGCTTTTCGTCTTTGCAAATATCCTTTAAATAAATATTCAAAGGGACATTAAGAAGTATATGTCGTAATGCATGATTGAATATTATAATTATTATGGTTACTCCACATATTTATAACTATGAAGTTGGTATACATTTTTAATATAGTCATGTAAATAATATTTTGTGTATGTAATATTCTATGTCAGTACGTCGATTTCTGCAATTTTCATTTTCAAACTGATATAAACAAATTTACGTGCGTGCCTCTCCTGAGCCTCTTTATATACACACGCATTTCTCTCTCTCGACAGCTTCTTTTGGGAATGTAAACTTCCTCAAGTAATGTCTGAACATAACAGCTATTCGAAGAAGTGGTGGTGGGTTTACCAGGAATTTTGTGAAATATAATAGAAGCTTTGCAGTACCAATTATCAATTCCGATGAAAGCATCAATAAAATGTTACATATTGTGATTAGGGGCGCGCGGCGGCTCATAAAAACAGGGACATTTGGGCGTGACGTAATAAAATAAAAAATTCTGAGTACATGCACAGCCTTTATTGTACTGCCATTTCAACATGCTTATGCTTTGCAATAACGGGTCCTGTAAAACTGCCCTGCTCTTTGGTACACTTACTCCAAATCTGCTTTTACTCCAATCGTGAACAAGATCATTCATATCTTCGGTGAAAAAATTGGAATTGATAGTGGCACTAAAAACCGTTTATAATAATACTTCGCAAATTATCAAGAGGTAAGAAGGAAATGTCTCTCGCTGGTGCGGCTAAAATTGCACGCATATAATGAAATACATCACGGTGACATCCACTATCTAGAAACGTAAAGCAATTCACATTAAATACCAGGGAAAGATGAAATTTTAA